>JBAKBP010034223.1:0-20918 GCA_037953745.1 Lithodes maja | reverse complement strand
GGAAGATGTTAAGGATTTATGAAATCGAAGGAAATTTGCTAAGAGCAGTTAAAAGTTTTTATGGAGGGAGCAGAGCGTGAGTTAGAGTAGGAAATAATGAGTTGAGTGAATGGTTTGAGGTAAATGTAGGTTTGCGACAGGGTTCTGTAATGTCACCGTGGCTGTTTAATATATTTATGTGGGGGAGGTGAAAATGAGAACTATGGGTTGAGGATTGGGTTTAGTAGGAAAGAATGGTAGAGATAGGGAGTTGAATCAGTTGCTGTTCGCTGATGACACAGTGTTGGTGGCGGATTCTGAGGAGAAACTGCAGCAGGTAGTCAAATAGTTTGGTTTGGTTTGTGGGAGGAGGAAGCTGAAGGTGAACGTCAATAAAAGTAAAGTAATGGTGTGTAATAGGGGTGATCGTAGGGTGAATCTAGATGTGAGGCTGGATGGGGAAATATTGGAACCAGTTGAGTGTTTTAAATATCTAGGGGGAACGATAAGCAGGAATGGAGGTATGGAAATGGAGGTAAAACAGAGTATGTAAAGAAAGGAAAGTTTTTGGAGCAATGGGAAGTATGTAAAAGGTGAGAAATCTCGGAATGAAAGTTAAAAGTGCAATGTATCAAGGAATTGTGCCAACAGTGATGTATGGGGCTGAGACATGGGCTCTGAAGGCAAAGAAGAGAAGAAAGCTGGATGTGATGGAGATGAGCTGCTTGAGGAGTATGTATGGAGTTAATCGTAGAGACAGATTGAGGAATGAAGATATACGTAGGAGAGTGGGGCAGCAGGAACATTTGTCAGCCAGAGTGGACAGAAGGGTGCTGAGCTGGTATGGTCATGTTGAATGAATGGAAGATGAAAGGCTTACAAAGAGAATATGCGAGTCAGATGCAAGGTGAGATAGAGGAGTAGGAAGACCCACATTGAGGTGGAGAGACTGTAAGATGAGCTTTGGGTGATAGAGGAAAAACTATAGATCAGGCAATAATAATAAATAGGAATGAATGGAGAATGCTTGTGAATATATGAGTGAACACATGGTCATTTGGGAGAAGGGGTCGGGCGCAAGTTGGACGAGGTATATAGTGCGTCAGGCGCCTGGCCCGGGGAGCCGATATATATGAAGGTTGCGCCTGGAAGTGTGGTGGGCGGGCTTATGGTTTCGGCTCGCTGCATGTCTGCCTGCTGAGACCGGAACCTCTCCGGGTGGTCGGGGGAGTGTTGGAGGGACCTTGGTGATCCCTGGCCTCCGGGTCTTCTCCTGGATTATCTTACCTTGTGGGGCCATGGCCTCCTGCTTGTGTCACATGACAATACTTACAGAGGGTCCGGGCCCTAGTACAGGTATACGGATACTCCAGCTAGATTGTGCGATGAGGTGTATGTAATAGGCCAGCTATGTTTTGGGTGATGTAGATGTGTGTGAATTTGTGTTTTGTTTTTGTGTGTTCATTGTTTTCTGTTGTGTTATGTTGCCCCCTCCCCTCCCCCCCCCCCCAAAAAAAAAAATCGGGGAATGGGCCTGAGTACATACATGCAATACATACATACATAATAATCTTGTAATAAAGTTACTGTTATCTATATAATCGTTTTCTGTGAAAGTAATTAGACAGAAAACCAGCATTGTATGGCTAACTGAAGTACAATTTTAATAAGCTCACAAAACACTCCCAACGTATGCACATACCCCATAGCTGGGGATGACCTACTCGAGACAGAGCCCGAACAGAAACAACAAAACATAAAAAAAAACATACCCAGACACATCTAGGTTGCCCAGGAGAGATCCAGATACCAAGGATCACTCCAGCACTCCCCTGGTCACAGGCCTCCCGGAGTGGTTCCAGCCTCAGCAGACTGACTCGCACACAGTGAAGCCCACCACCACAATGCCCATGCACCCACCTTACTTCCAGGCATGGACATATTTACACTCCCATCTAAACTCCCAAATACACACCAGCTCTTTCAACGACAACGTTCCCCATAGTAGCCTATTGTGGACTTGAGATTTGTACTGAAAGGTGAATATGTCAATTAAGTCAGTAAAAATAGAATAGCCTAAAACTGAACAAGATGCACAAATATACTTGAGCCGACCAAGCCAAGTGAGATATCTCTATTGGTCTAACTGGTAGAGTGACTGCCTCATAGCCTAAGGGTCCTGGGTTCAACTCCCGCCCAGGGCATATTTTCGGGAGGCTATTTTCGCATCAAACGAAGTTTAGGTGGGTTGGTAAAATTTATCAAGATGGTTGAAAGTAAGATCGGAGCTCCATAACTCCTCTTTCGGGTATGGTGTAAAAACCTATTCCTACAGGACAAGGAACGGGATAGGAGAGAATTAACAGGGAGTGTGATTGTTGTGGAATATGGAATTATGATTATGGGAAACTGACAAGGCGCACAAATAATCGAGGCCATCCAAGATCTTCAATAGGGCATGCTCACTGAAGCCAGCTAGGTGTCCGACATATTTTGGCTTTGTCTGATTTTTTGACTGATGGCTAGATATGGACCATTTAATATCATGTCAAAGTCAATCAATGTAATTTTAAAACAAAATCTACTTGTTGATCATAGATGGCCTTGTTGAGCAAATGCATGTTTTTGAATGGGCTCGGTAAGCACCTAGCTGTGCTTCATTTCAATCCTCAGACGCAATATCCACATCTGTGAAAGAGCCGATTCGGAGCTCATCGATGCTATCCAAACTCCATACAGATTTCAAAGTTAATTTTAGAGAGCTTTGATTGGTCCTATTAACCCTTTAAAGATTGTGACACATTATGACAGTATATTCTGGCTGTCATTCAACGACTTTGACAGTTTAACCCTTGTCTAGCGTTTTTTTTTTTTTTGCTATTTTGGGCATATTCAGGCCCTCCTGAATGATCAATCAAGTATCTGCATGAAAAGAAATGTATTCAGCAAAAAACTAGGCGCTAAAAGCTTCAAAATGAGACCAGAACGAGCTACGTAGCACTCGTCGTACTCACGCAGTGGTACCACCAACATGGGAGTTTAGCGTATAGCGGCATATTTTTTTCAGCTACGCTCACTACTGGCAACACTGCCGGCCTCTCGAGAACAGAGGGAGCGTGAGTCAGTGGGCGGCGGTAAGCCCTGGGTGTCGGACGTGTGGCCTGCTGCGCTCCCGGCCATTTGCACTCGATTTTAACCCTTTAAAAGCTTTAATAATGCTCCTAACTTGCTGCAAATTGGAGCCCGACTTAAGGCGGGCCCCGCCAGTTAAGGGTTAAGAAGGATATCTGTGGGAATTATAAGGGTAAATACTATCTCAATTAACCCTCGAACTTCCATATAGCCTACCCTTCCTAATCTGAATAAAATCTGAAATGCTGGGTGTGAAGGGAATTTAACCCTCCCGAAAATCCCCAGACCCAGTGGCCTGCCTGGCGTGGGTTCGAACCCTGGTTAGGGACCTCAGTAGATTTTACCAGACTGCTGTGGTTTCGAACCCTGGTCAGGGACCTCAGTTGGTTTTTACCAGACTCCGCTCTAACCGACTGTATAAGCCTACTAGCACTACCTTAATTAGTTCTCCTTGAAAGGACCAGGTGATAGTCTCGTGGTGTTTCACGTGGTGGGTTTATTAGACTTCGCCACCAACGACCATTTTACGCTATCCCAGACGTCAACTCGGGTAGTTTTGTGGTTGCGGGATTTTTGCGGGTACAGGGTATTACAAAAATTGTCTAATAATAACCTCAGAAAACAGAACAGAAATGCATATTGGATCTTGAAATGGTTAATGAGTTTGGATGGCCCCTTTGTCTCACTTCTTGCTGTCAAACAGATACTTCCGATATAATGTCCGCATTTGTGAAGGTGCCTATTGTTAGAGAGACTAAATTAAAACTGAAAATCATATTTGTCTATGCAAAGCTATATTGAGTATTGAGTCAAATCATTTTATTTATTTATTTATTTATTTTATTTTATTTAGCAGTGAAAATGGAGGGCATGCCTGAATGGGTAAATACCGAGATTGAATACATCATAGACTGCTAAAGGCAAAATAGCCGTCCTTGTTTCATTGGCTAGTCATGTACAGTATATATATAGGTATATTGATATTTGTGCATGTTTGAGATATAATAATAATAATAATAATAATAATAATAATATTAATAATAATAATAGTTCTTAAAGCTAGAGCATGCTAAGCCAGCTAAGGATAGCCCAATAAGGCCGATTAGGCATATTTCTATTGGGGTCCTGTACTACTATAGGCCTACCCTATCCCCTTGCTCATGAAGGACGGTAACGACTTAGTGCTTTTGAAAAACCTTTACTGCGACGAGCGTGGGCGCGATCCTGGCGTTCTGGGTGGAAGTCTAAGACACTAGTCACAACACCAGCGAGCCACTCTGATAACAAACCGCATAAGCTATATATGTTATATAATTTGTCCACGTACGTATCTGCATTTAATGAATAAGATGGTTTTGGAACTGAAATCAAATTATTGATCTTGCTATGATTATGCATGAAGAGAACAACCCTAAAGTATACCCCCATAATCCTTCTTAAAGTAATGCATTGTCACACAAAAAGAGCAGTTACCCCTTTAATAATTGTCTTTACTTAAAGTTAGAAAACGTAAATTGTCATCAATGACTCAAAGAAGCAATAAAAAACCTTGAAGAATCACTATTTGGCTATTGTTAAAACCATGCTATATGGGCTTTGGAATATACTGTAGTATACAACTTAATATATGTGTGTAATAGGGTCTTGGTTGCAGCTATTGTGTTGCACCAGTTATATGCCACTTATGATCTTATATAAGTTCACTGATCCTATAAATCCTTTCAGTGGTGCAATTACAAACTCTTATAAACAAGGGAATAACTTCAAGGTACTTTTATCAATAAAATAGCCATATATATAAAAACCCAGCAATCATTTCAAAAGCCGCGCGCAAGGCTCGAAAGCGAATGCAGTACAGTTTTGTGTTTTCATTGGAGCTAATAGGATCGAATCAGCCAGGAAGGAAATCCAAGTTGCGAACAAAGAGTCTGGGCCTGACCAGCTGATCTATAGAAGGATCGGAACCCAAGACACAAGGGCTGGCCGAGCGACCCCGCCATCTTACCTATACAGGCTGCCAGAGACACACTTCCCCGTTCCCCAGCCAAATAGAATCATGTCTCATTGATTTAACGCTCTTCTAGTCCACAGAGCCCCCTCAAACCTTCACAGTGGGTAGAACAACAAGGAGGCCACGTTCCGAGCGGCCATAGGTGCCCCGGAGAGGTGAAATAAGGGGAGAAATCCGCGGAAATAAGTGACTGTGTGGGCTCGCTTTTTGCCAGGGCCCAGCGGACGATTAGTTTTCATCTTGGGTTCGTGAAAGGCTGAGGTCGGGGGAGTCTAGGTGGTCTCAAATGACACACTACGCCGTGATCTAGCCCTCTGAACCCTGGCAGACTTCGGTATAGGCTTCCTCGCGAGTGTAGAAAGCTGAGGCACCATGTCTTCGGGAATTATCGGGTGCAGAGAGTTCGTGGTTGGGGGAAAATACCGTCTGGTCCGGAAGATTGGCAGCGGGAGTTTCGGGGATATCTACCTCGGGATCAACATAACTAATGGAGAGGTGAGTATGGGGGAAGGTCTGGGGGCTCTTGGGTGCTGGGGAGGTTTAAGAGGCGTCTGGGGGTGATTTTAATGCTGCTGGAGCCTTTGGGAGTTTGGTAAATATGGAGGCAGGGGGGAAGGCTGGCTGGCTGACATGGTGGAATCTGTCATTATTTTGTACTATTTATGTGTGTTGTGACTGTGGTTTGTTTGTGAGTTGTGTGCATGTGTGATCTGTTACCTCTAAATGTTAATTTCCTTGAGTAAAACTTGGGAAATGTCAGCCAAACTGGTTTATTTTCCTGTGTATCTGTTATTTAAAGGCTAGCCTAGGCCTAATTTAGCCTAGGTAAAAGTTTATCACCAACCATTTAGCCTAAGAGTTTTTCAGGTATTTTTTTATTTGATATAGCCTAGGCTACAGTGTTGTTTAATACCGAGGACCGTCGCATTTTAGTATTTTCAACATTAGCCTAGCCTAGGTCTAACTGAAAACTAACCTGTCTCGCCGACAGTCTAAACCCAGCTCACGCAAGGTGTCAAACCGTAGCCATTTTTGTTCAAAACTTGAATGACTATGAGAAGGAATACAGAACAATTAACAAGAAATGCCATTGTTTTGGCCATTCTAATACCTCCCAAGACATAATTTGAACTATAAACCATAATATTATCCATACATATACAAAAATATAGACTAAATATAATGGACTCTGCTTTCGTTTGACACCCTGAGCTCACGTTTCCTGTTTATGGGTGCGCGACGGTCTAAACCCAGCTCACGTTCCCTGGTTATGGGTTCGCGACGGTCTAAACCCAGCTTACGTTCCCTGTGTTATGGGTGAACAATCCAACAGTTTCTCGTATTTCACTTAGCCTATAGTGATTTTGCGACGGTAATTACATGTACACCAACAAAGTATCGTTCATGAAAGTGATAAAACCCTGATATTCATCGATGGGGCCCGTAACTGGTTGGTCATAAGCCAATACCCTAAATTCTAGCTAGGCTGACCGCTGACGTGAATCACCTGATAGGCCTACCGATAGCCTATTTACTCTATGCTGCTTACCTTAGTAAATTTTTCCTTTTCTTTTGTTGTGGGGAGCCTTAGGCTAGAGCCTAGGCCACTTAGGCAAGACTGGCTAGTTTACTATTATAGCCATTAGGCTATAGCCTACACTACCCTTCTTGTATCCCACTTTACTTAGCCTACTTTGATTTAGGCTACTTTGGGGGGAAACCAATTTCCAAAAGTAAAGTGGGATACAAGAAGGGTAGCCTAGATAATGCATATCTAGGCTATGATGGCTATCATGGCTTAGATGGCTAGCCTATAATAGTAAACTACCAACCTTAGCCTAATTAATTTGTTTGTATTTTTCAAGATAAATTAGACTAGCAATTTACTGGGTCTAAACTTTTTTTTTTAAATTCTCCTTATAGAAAGCTTGGCCGATCCGGTTGGCCATCGCTTCAGGAATCATGACGTCAGGCAATAGATAGATAGATATTTGCCCCTGCTGGTAATCTATATGATGACAATAAGTCCTGGGGAATGAGGGGGAAGCTCCCCTCAACCCATTATTGTATCTCACGGCTTACCAGCCAATTTACCCAACACCTGGCCGTGGGATACTATAATGGGTTGAGGGGGGCATTGACCCCCTCACGGGGCCTCACCCCCCATGACCTATCGTCAATTTGTCATCATATAGATTACCAGCAGGGGCAAATAACGGCAGTCAAAATTATACGTGAATGTAACTGCGAGCATGCGACTATGTAAACAAACGGTACGCCTGCTAACACAACTCTTACCGAGGCCAGTTATCTACTAATTCTAAATTTAGTTTTTACAAACAAAATGTATGACACTAGTGAATGTGATTAAATACAGTAGCCTAATGACTAGCATTGCTTTTTCTCGTGTCTCGGTTATTTACCAAGTTAATTTTAAATTTCAGAAAACTCAGGCAAGGAGGCATAGTCCTAGGAGTGAGTTAAACCAAACATACTCACATGGATGAGTTTTGATTCCAGGGAAAATTTAAAAGCTTTGTCTATAAGTTATCCTCTTTAGCATCCATCTGAGGATTCCATGTTGACTGGTAGGGCTCATACACACACACAAGCACTCTTATCTCTTTTACTTTAGAAAATAATTATTACTAATAAAACTGTAACTAATGGGGGGGGGGGATGCCTACTGAGTTAATTGCTCAATAGGTGGCGTTCTGAGAGTGAGTGTCTGATTTTGGGGGGTGAGACAGTGAAGCACTAAGGCGAAGCAGCTCTAGAGATGGGGCTGCAAACCTGGCAAGATAATCTGTATTTACCTCTGCAAACCTGGCAAGATAATCTGTGTTTACCTCTGCAAACCTGGCAAGATAATCTGTGTTTACCTGGATAAAAATCTTGTTTTGTTCTGGTTTGATAACTTTTTCAGTAGCCTACTGTACTGTATACAAAACCAGGATGCATTCTGGCTGTTAGTACACAATTTTATTAAGCTTAGGAAGGACATACAGTACAGAAGTCAGTGGGTGATACAGTCTGTACCAGTACTCTTTTGACTCCCACAGGTTCTTCCTACATAAGGTTCTCTAATGATAGCCAGAATTAAAAGGAAGCATCATTGAATAGTTAAGGGAGCCCACCTCGCTTTTTTTTATCTTTCTCCTTTTCTCTCTTTCCCTGGTTTGTAACCATTCGGCCCCATTCAGCCAACTGTTTTAAGACGTTTATCCCCATCCAGGTGTTGATTTCTTCCTGGCGAGCGATAGCTCGAATGCATACAAGCCAAAGAGAGAGGGAGAGAAAGATAAAAAAAAGCGAGGTGGGCTCCCTTAACCCTTGTCTAGCAGGGTGTTTTGGGCTATTTTGGGCATATTCAGGCCCTCCTGAATGATCAATAAGTATCTGCATGAAAAGAAGTGTATTCAGCAAAAAACTAGGCGCTAAAAGCTTCAAAATGAGACCAGAACGAGCTATGTAGCACTCGTGGTTCTCGTGCAGTGGTGCCACCAACATGGGAGTTTAGCGTATAGCGGTATATTTTTCCCAGCTATGCTCACTACTGGCTACACTGCCGGCCTCTCGAGAACACGGGGAGCGTGAGTCAGTGGGTGGCGGTAAGCCTTGGGTGTTGGACGTGTGGCCTGCTGCGCTCCCGGCCATTTGCACTCTATTTTAACCCTTTAAAAGCCTTAATAATGCTCCTAACTTGCTGCAAATTGGTGCACGACTTAAGTCGAGCGCCGCTCTTTAAGGGTTAAAGGATTACCGGTACTGGTAATAATGGATGTACCAATATTATCAGTATATCATACTATTTTAACTCTTCTGCGCATAAGGACGTGATTCCATCCTTTTGGGCAGGGTGTCAAACTGGAGCAATTTTGTTTGAAAACTTGGATGAATATGAGAAGGAATACAAGCAAATCAACATGAATTAGCATTGTTTTTGAACTTTTGACCATATAATCACTTCCAAAGACAAATTTTGAACTACAGTATAAACCACATCTTTATCCTTAAATATACCGGTACAATAACATAGACTAAAATTAATGGACTTGGCTTTCGTTTGACACCCTGCTGTTTTGGGGATACAGTACTTTAAATCCTTTGTTACCATCAGGGGTGTTTAGAAACCTTTAGTTTAGTTACTTCAACCTCTGCAGTTGTCTTTGAGCGAGTTGTGGGCAGAACACTAATTTTGGAGAGGTACTGTAATTATGAGATTAAGATAATTCTATTTCTGAATACTAAACGGCAACCCTTTGACCTGAAAGGGTTAAGGTAATCTAGAAATATTGTAATAACGATGCAGTTAAATATTATTTTGCAAGTTTTACATTAGAATTTATACGCTATGCATAGTTACAATATAGGATACCGGTACCATACATTTTGCAATCAAATAGAAACAAAGCCAATAGGCCTATCCCAATTTGTATTTCTAGTGAGTTTGTGATCCTGGTGACCTTTGGTGTGGTCAGATGAAATGAGGTAGCCAACATTGCATCATCCAGCATCATCAACCTTTGTTTACATCACATGCCCACTCTCATGATTATAATACATTTCACAAGTGTGTGTTTATGATTGCAAAGTTGAATGTTATTGTTTGTGAAAGATAATTGACTATTGCTGTGTATTGCACATTAAAGCAATACTGTACTGTAGAAGTAAATTGCTTAATACAGTACGGTATATAAAGACTAATTTTATGTTTATATGAATTTTAAGCACAGTACTGTACCGGTATTATGGTGGAATAATATTGTTATGAGTGAACAGTATATTATACAGTAGGCTATATGTATACATATACCTGTACTGTATATATACTGTATATTCTTGATAATTAAAGCTATCATTAATTCAACTGTAATGAAGGATTGAAGGGAGATGTTACAGAGTATGATGCAACATGTCACATGACAACATTATTAATAGACTACCGGTACCATTCCTTTAACTAGTCAAGGTGGCTTTGTTTACAGTAATGATGTTGGTAGTCTGTATGCAGTCTTCTTATGCATGCTGCATAGTATTTACCATGTATATTAATTTATTTACTGTACCGGTACCGGGTACAGTATATAGTTTTGCGATTTTTTTTTTTCTTTTCAATGCATAAGTTGTAGGTTAAAGTTTTGGATTAACATAAGAATACTTTGGTTGTTGTTCCCCAGGCTGTCTGGCCGAACAGCCCCAAGGTCTCGAGCAAGGCCAAGGCCATAAACGAGCACCCCCCAAAAAATCCTCCCTGCTTACCACTAATAAAGCCCGGGTGACCGAAGCCACTCCAAGGCAGGGAGCTGAGGAGGGTGCGGAAACGCCCGGGAAACCAAAGCCCCACCCAAGGCCCTGTGCCCCTCAGCAATTATGAAGGGAAAGTTGAGGGGTAAGGGAAAAATGTGACACTTTGGCTCCCAATCTGCCAACTTCTAGGTTGGCAGTAGGGAGGTTAATCCACGGAAAAGACGCCACCACTTGAGATCTAGAAGATATATAAGTAAAAGGAACAGTCAGAGTAAGCTATGGGTATGGCAGAGATCGCTCAGTTCTCACTCGGATAGACCAGCCCATCACCACATGACTAGAACCCAATCCTCTCAGCATCAGCTAGGAAAGGCCCTAGAAAGCCGCCTTTGGCGGGGGGATAGCTTCCCTATTTCAACTCCTTTCGGGGTTGGGCACCCGCCCAATACTTTGGTTATACAGTATAGTTATTCAATTAAGTTTGGTCAATTTAATCGCTGTCCTACGGTTTGCTGAAGAAAATATATGGGCAGATTAAGAAAAGTGTTATATAATGTAGATACCGTAAAATGGGGTAACTTCGGACATTTTTCGATTTTTTTTTTTTAACAATTGCTCCTGAGTGTAAACACATTATAGAGATTTAACTAGGTCAAGTGATGTATGGTGATAGTGCGCCGTAATCCAGGAAGCCTCCTAAAATTATCCCCCATAATAAGGGTTATCCTTATCCTAAATGATATCCGAAGTTTGCTTGAAAAGTTGAAAACTTCGGACATGTATGGATAACTTCGGACGTAGGGTAAGAGTACCAATGCAGATGCAAAAATGGGAACTATTTTTTGTTATCGAGTTGCTTCTGTCAACCTATAACAGATTGAAAATTGGGGGTAGGGGGGATAAATAGCAAAAAGGCTATATTTTTAAAGCAAATCAACAATTTTCTTGTATCTCTTATTCTTTAAGAGAGAGAAGACAAATAAGAGATGCGTCTCCATTTTTTCACAAAACCATAAGGAGACGCCCCTGGACAGTATTTTGGTTCCCTTGATGTGTGGAAGATTGCAGCCTCTGATAGTACATGCCCTTTTGTTGAGCGAGATTCTGCATACATATGGGTGGTAGTCGATGCACTTTCATCCACGCTTGCAACCGATCCTTTCATCCCGCCCGTGCTTCATGAATTTTGCACATATTTTTGGGTGGTCTTGTTTGCATCCCATGCCAACTACTCCATATCGGCATTCATTTCTTAGGTAGAAATTGCATACTTCCATGCTTTTCCTCCTAATATAAGTGCCCTTGTTTTCAGCTCTGGGCCTAGGTCTCCATGGATTTGAATTTACAGCACTAACTGAAATGATATAAGTACCTCATGGGTACCAGAAAGATATAAGTACCTCATGGGTACCAGAAAGATATAAGTACCTCATGGGTACCAGAAAGATATAAGTACCTCATGGGTACCAGAAAGATATAAGTACCTCATGGGTACCAGAAAGATATAAGTACCTCATGGGTACCAGAAAGATATAAGTACCTCATGGGTACCAGAAAGATATAAGTACCTCATGGGTACCAGAAAGATATAAGTACCTCATGGGTACCGAGAAAGATATAAGTACAGTACCTCATGGGTACCAGAAAGAAAGCATGGTACTTTTGGTTGTAAGTTGACAATGCTAAGAGCAATAAAACGAGACTGACATAGGCCTTATAATATATATTATTAGAGAGACATCAAATATTACTAAACATACTAATTGCTCATTGTAGGCCAATAACAAAACAGTTTAGAGGATGCAGGGAAGTTATATATGTAACATTCATGCTAATAAGAGGTTAAAATCAAGCACCAGTCGCCAACCCGGGCATATTTGGGGAAAATAGGGATAGGAAATGGGCGGAGGGCCTGGAAATATAGTCTATATTTTTCATCACTAGGCTGACAGGGCCCTCACAAACATTTGACTGCTGGCAAGAACATGCTTAATGTGATTTTGAATTGCTGAGGGGGTAAAAGGGGTGCATCTCCTTAGGGCCAGCAAAAAATTCTGGAGGTCCAATAGAGACGCATTTTTTCAAACTGTTGCCATACTTCAATGGTAGAAAGCCATTCTCCCCACTATGTATGGTGTAATTAGGGTCGAGTTTCCTTCACCCAGGATAAAGAAAAGGTTATAATGTTTAATAATGTTAACAAAATAAACACACATTTACAAGGACCTAAGGAGACGCAACCTGGCTACCCTAAAGCAGACGGTGTGCGTCTCTATAGGGCCCAGGGTTCTAGTTAAGGCAGCTTTGTCAATGGTGAAGGAAACTCAACCTTATTTATACCAGAGATAGAGGAGAGTATGCTACTGTTACCAGTGTGGTGTACGACCTTCTGGCATCAATTTGAAAAAATGCGTCTCCATTGGATTTTACTATTTTTGCTGGACCTATGGGGACGCACCCTCACCCCCCTTCGAGCCGTGCAAGTAAAAGCCTTTTGATCATGCAGTGTTATACTTCAACTCATGCACTATGAACCTGCAGTAATAGAAACAAGATTCAAATTAGGGAACTGTAAGAAATTTTAGCTTTTAAAAAAAAAATAAATCTTAGGTTTTCGTAAGGAATTTGGCGAAAACATTATTTTTTTTTAGTTCATCTCATCTCACACAATAACATATGAAAATAATAAGCTGGTACTATGTGAGCATATTAGGTGATAGTTAAAGAATATTTTGGCCCACCATTCATGCATCTATCTACTCATCCTATGCCTGTGTAAGTTTTTTTGTTTCAAGTGCGTCTCTATTGGTACTCGTACCCTAGGTGATTTCTTATGGAAAATGATTGCCAAGAAAGCTGGGATAACTCCGGACAAACGGAGGAGAACTTCGGACGTACGTTCGTGGCCTTATTTCATTCATTTTTCGGCTCTTACTATTTTATATGAATGATTTTATTATTGATGCTTATTCCTGTCTGATGTTTAAGTGGAAAATGCAGTCAATACTTTTAGGGCCTGTATAATCAGTATAGGAGGGGGATATATACCGATGTTTAACATATATTCTGTTTGGATCTGTTCTCGTTAGGCATTGAGCTCACTCTTAGAGAATATTGAGCAGGAAAAATAACCAATGCTGTCTAATCAATAACTCTAAAATTAACTAGGCCTAGTGAAAATATATACAGTAAAAGTCCTTTAATCCGACGACCGATGATTCGAATCTCCCAATAGTCCGAATTTTTCAATTTGAGGCCAAATCCGAATTCACCCGATTGTCCGAATTTCAAGAAATCCCAAAGTCCCCTTTTTGAGGCATTAGTCCACTCAATGACACATAATGGAGCACACGCATATCATATGTTCATGAATTCACTTTTAAAAGTTTACCATTGTCATTGTAGCCTATTACCTACTTCAAAACATTCAGATTAATGGTCAAAGGAAGCTACTGATATAAACGTAAACACCACATAGTCTGCTAGAGCGTTTGTGTTGCTCTTGAAACGCATCCTTGGGACGCTCCGATGCGCTACTCGGCTTGCACCGCATTTTCTGCAAGCGCATTCAGTCTTTAGCTTGAAAACGCACCTTTGGATGTTCCGATACGCTACTATTTATAGTTCAGTGATCGGAGCGTCCCAAGGGGTGCTTTCAATACAATATAATATAACAGCACGTCACAAAAGGAAAATTACAAGAACCTCTCAGGGAAGTGCCGTTGTTAAGGCATTACTTCCCGAACCACATCTGATCTGATCTTCAAGAGCAAGACAAACTCGCTAGTAGACGATGCGGACATATGGTGTTTACGTTTATATCCATTAATCTGAATGTTTTGAAGTAGGTAATGGGCTACAATGACAATGGTAAACTTTTGAAGTGATTTCATGAACATATGATATGTGTGCGTGTCATTTGGGTGGCCTAATGCCTCAATGTTTTCGTCAGGCCATTAATACACAGGTTCATAGGGGTAAAGTCCGATAATCCGAACGAGGGCCGGTCCGCTGCCCTTCGGATTAACGGAAGTTTACTGTAGGTATGTACAGTATACTATATCACTGCATATACACTTTGAATTTGAGCATTTTTATAGGTATAACGTATTTGTTGGTGTTTCTTTCGGCAGATAAAACAAAATTTGGACAGATATCTCTATCTATCTATTGCCTGACGCCGTGATCCCCGAAGGGGTGGCCACGAACGAACCGCCCCCATGCACCTCTGTCCCCAGTCAGTCGACGCCCCTCCCCCCAACCAGCACCGCCTTCATTCATGTAGTTCCTCACTCCATCCTTCCACCTCATATTCGGTCTACCTCTCCCCCCTCTGTCCCTCCACCTCGCTCTCGTACACCCTCTTAGTCATTCTCTCGCTTTCCATACGTTCCATATGGCCGAACCATCTCAAGTTGTTCCTTTTCACACTTTCCAGCACATCTACCTCCACACCACACCTCCTTCTTACTTCCTCATTAGTCTGTCTATCCCTCCATGTAATTCCGCACGCACTCCTTAAGTAATTCATTTCCACTGCTCTCACTCTTGGTCTGAGTCTCTCAACCAACGTCCATGCTTCGCTTCCGTAAGTCAGTGTCGGGATTACCACACTGTCATGCAAGGACTTCTTCACTTCCATACTGACCACCCTATTTCTTGTTACTGCTTTTAGCGTTCCTACAACCCTCTTCCCCTGTTGTACCCTCTCCCGCACCTCTTCATCCATAGTCCCATCTTTACTCAACACACTGCCCAGATACTTAAAAGAGTTGACGATCTCCATAGCCTGACCGTTCAGCTTCACCTCACACTCTGTGACTTCACCCCTTTCGAAGACCATAACCTTGCTCTTCCCCGTATTTACCTTCAAATTCCGTTTTTCGCACACTGTTCCAAACTCATTTACCAGACCCTGCAACTCCCATTCATTATCACTCATCAGAACTGTATCAGAACTGTATTATCACACCTGGTAGCCTATTTCTGCGAATTTCAATTTTATTATTTTCGGTTAGGCTATTCAACGCTGGTAGCCTATTATTGCGTATTTCAATTTAAAAAAAAAACTTTTGGTTAGGCTATCGCCCCTGGAAGCCTAATTCTGCGTATCTCAACATTTTTGTTTTCGGTTAGGCTATCACCCCTGATAACCTATTTCTGCGTATTTCAGCATATTTGTTTTCGGTTGAAGTGATTGAAGTGTTTTTAAAGTGAGTGAAGTGTTTTAAAGTGAGTGAATTGTTTTTTTAAGTGAGTGAAGTGATCTGAAGAAAGTGACTGTCACCATGCCTCGCGCTTGTGCGAACTGCGCCGGTAGGTTTGGTGAGTCCATGTTTGCTACTATCGATCTTCAAGACTGCCGGCTCTGCCAGCAACGAGAGAATTTTACAGTGAAATTAGATGAAGCCTACAACAAGATCAACGTCCTCACCATGAAGCTGGAATCACTCCAAGAGTTTGTAACACTCAACGTTGGAGTACCACAAACTTCAATTGTCACCGCAACTCCAGCAGCCACCAACGCCCCAACGTCAACTGCCAACAATTCAACGCCTACAGTAGCCACTTCAGCTGATGTATCCGATACTCAAGATACAAATAGTGACTCTCTTCCCCCTCAAGACAACTTCCGTGTCGTGAGGAACAACGTTTGCCCCAAGACCAGGAAACACATACCGATTACCGAGTGTCAAAACCGTTTCCAGATACTCGCAGACTCAGATGACGAAGAGGAAATAGAAGAAGTCCGGCTCGTGGGAGACTCGATGATACGTGGTCAGCTCACAGAGTTTTGCGCCAGGGCACCTAAGACCAGGAAGCGTTTTTGTATCCCTGGTGGTGGTGTGGATGACGTAGTTGCAGCAGTTGACGAAGTATCAAAGCTGGCCCCTGCTAATACAATGTACGTCATCCACGTTGGATCCAACGATGTGCAGCGAACCCGGTCGGAAGATTTGCTTTTAAAGTACCAGCAGCTGATCAAGTCGTTTAAGGAGAAGTCATCAAGGATCATCGTCTCAGGAATCGTCCCCCGGCTCGGTGTAGAGAGCCGATTTTACAACATAGCCACCAGCACAAATCGTTGTCTAGCAAACCTCTGCAGGAAGGAGAACGTGGGATTCGTCGACACCTGGGACAATTTCTACTACGATGACTATTTGTTTTCGGACGATGGAGTTCATCTGAACCAGGTGGGAGCAGCACGTTTTGGGCGTCTTCTCAACGATGCGGTGAAGGATTTTCGGAGAAGAAATCGACTCAGCACAGGACAACCAGGAAGGAGGACCGAAGACAGCGAGGACGGCAACCTACAAAGGAATTAAATACTAATCCGTCAAGAACCGCGAATTTGGATAAATCTCCACCAACACGACCCAAATTCAAAACCGTCAGGGATAACGACCGAGGACCGAGGACAGCCATGAATGTAAATGTAGATCCGACCAGAACCAAAAATTCGATGAAAGAACGTTCTGCGAGTTCTAAAACCGCAACTTTAAAGGTTTTCTATGCAAACGCTCGTAGCATACGCAATAAATTTTCAGATTTAGAGGAACTAGTGTTTACAGAAAATTATGATGTGATTGGCATAACAGAATCTTGGCTCAATACAGAAGATAGAGACTTTTTAGCAGAGTATTCACTTCCCGGTTATGTAATGTTTGAGAACAGCCGAATAAATAAAAATGGAGGTGGCGTTTTATTTTATATCAAAGAAAGTCTTAACCCGACCCTCGTGTCAAAACCTCAAATTGTGAACGTCGACACATCTTTTGTGCTAATAAAGAATAATAAAGGTACAAAAATAATACTTGCGTTAATATACAGACCTCCAGCTCAATCAGTGCAAACTGACCGAGAAATTTACGAACAAATTGCAGATGTAAGTAACTCACAAGATACCGTAATTTTTGGCGACTTTAATTTACCTGTGACCAAGTGGGGCGATACTCTTACTTCACACTCCGGACATGACTTGTATACGAACTTGCAAGAGAGTTCGCTTTATCAATTTGTTCGAACGCCGACCCGTGGTAATAACGTTCTTGACATTGTACTTGCAACAAAAGAAGAATTGATAGAGAATTTGAATGTTGGTGATGAATTCAGTAACAGCGACCATCGTACGATAACTTTCACTTTAAAGTTTACTAGTAACGAACCAAATAGTAGCATCGAAAAAGTCCCTAATTTCAAGAAAGCAAACTTCCATAAACTTAGAGCTATGTTTAAAGAAACTGACTGGAGCTTTTTAATTAACAATAACGACATAAATACATCTTGGAAGTTATTCGAAACCACTTACCTAAAAGCAGTGCAAGACTGCATACCATCGAAAATACGGCATCCAGGCCATAATAATAAGCCCAAATGGTGGAATAAAGATATTTCAAACTGCCTGCTTGCTAAAAAATTTGCTAATGATAGATTAAAATCCTCACAAAATGACGAAGAACGGGTGAAATTTGTAGAGCTACGGCGCAAAGCCAAAAAGTTAATTAAGCAAAGTAAAAAGACCTTAGAGTTACATATTGCGAATCAAAGTAAAACAAACCCGAAAGAATTCTATAGTTATATCAGAAAGAAAAAAGTAGTTACTTCAACTGTTGGACCGTTAGTCGATGAAAAAGGAGAATACACCAAAGACGAAGTACAAATGAGTAATGCCCTCAATACCTTCTTTGCATCAGTTTTTACAACAGAAGACCTCAGTGATATCCCTACACCATCGCCGATTCAGATTGATAATTCAGATGTTTTAAGCAATATCACCGTTACAGAGAGAGAAGTATTGAATTGTTTAGATAAACTCAAAGTAAATAAAACGCCAGGACCTGATACAATCTCGCCTAGAGTTCTAAAGGAAGCTAAGAATGAGCTCTCCAAACCACTGACATTACTATTCAATAAATCCTTGCAGTCTGGAACTATGCCTGATCAGTGGAAGCTAGCCAACGTAACACCGATATTCAAAAAAGGCAGCAAATCCCTACCCAGTAACTATCGTCCAATTAGCTTAACCTCAGTTGTATGTAAAATGCTAGAAACGGTCATACGAGACAGACTCGTAAATCACTTAGAGGAAAATAACATACTTAAAGATACTCAACACGGCTTTCGTAAAAAACGTTCCTGTTTAACAAACCTCTTAGACTTCTTCCACGATATCCTCAACCTCTACGATGAGAGTAAAGCTGTAGATATTATATACCTTGATTTTCAAAAGGCCTTTGACAAAGTTCCCCACAAACGTTTACTGCTAAAACTAAAAGCGCATGGAATACAAGACGGTGTGTTGAAATGGATAGAAAATTGGCTCAACAACAGAAAGCAAAGAGTAGTCATAAACGGTAAGGCATCTAAATGGACCAATGTAAGTAGCGGGGTACCCCAGGGATCGGTACTAGGACCAATTCTCTTTCTAATTTACATCAACGACATAGATGAGGGTCTCACCTGCACAATCTCAAAATTTGCTGACGATACAAAAATTGCACATAGCGTACTCTCAAAAGAACAAGTTGACGATATGCAACACAATCTAGATAAATTGTCATGTTGGGCCCAAATTTGGCAAATGAGTTTCAATGCGGATAAATGTAAAGTACTACATGTCGGATACCTAAATGAGAAAGCAAACTATTCGATGAATGGCACTCAGCTTAACCCTTCAAACCCGGTTGGTACACACGTGTACCATTTTTTTTTGGCCCCAGGAACCCGGGTGGTACTACATTGTACCATTGCTTGAAAGCCTGTGAGCTTCGTGTGCGAGGCGTCGGTCCGACGCATGTAAACAACAGCCGGCTGGACCGACGCTCCGCATCTCCGGCCACAAGAAGGAGAGCGTCGCTTGTTCTTGTGTGCCTGTATGTTGTTGTTCAGTATCGAAAAGTGGTGTAAAGTGGCTGGTTTGGCCATAAAGTTATCTCCAATGAAATCATCATCACAGCTCACCCAGTTGACTTAGAGAGCTCTACTTAAGGCCATTTTACAGGTAAATAACACAGCTACGCTTGGGGATGCGCGGGAATGCGGGAAGCAGTCTGATTAACGAATATACGGTAGCCTAGCCTAGACGTTTTTCGGCCAAAACACCCGGATTTCGAGGAATATATATATAATATTAGCCGGGGTCGGAGGGTTAAGAATGTAAACGGAGAAACTGATCTGGGAGTAACAATATCGAGTAACCTAAAACCGAGTCAACAATGTTCAGAAGTTGTTAAGAAGGCAAACAAATAATTGGCTTTATAGGCAGGTCATTTGAGCATAAATCCAAAGAAGTTATCCTAACCCTTTACAATTCCTTAGTCCGCCCTCTTCTGGAATACTGCGTTCAATCCTGGTGCCCTTATTACCAAAAAGATATAAACAAGCTAGAACGAGTTCAACGTAGAGTTACCAAAATGATACCTAGCCTAAAGAACAAACCATACGAAGAGCGTCTTAGAGAATTAAATCTATTTCCTTTAACCCAGCGCAGATTAAGAGGCGACTTAATTCAAGTGTTCAAAATCATTAAAGGCATCGACAATATGAACTGTAGTAAATACTTCACTATCGACCAATCTAATTACACACTGGGAAACGGTTGCAAAATTATTGGTAAATCTTTTAACTCGCACGAATCTAAGAATTTCTTCTTCAATCGAGTTGTCAACTTGTGGAATGGGCTTCCCCGAAACGTTATAGACTGCAGCACCGTTGATTCATTTAAATTCCGCCTAGACAAATATCTCGCATCAAACCCGCGACTGACTGCGTTTGTAAATGAATAACTTTATCCTCCCCTCAGTTACTAACCCATATGTCCCCTTCTAACTTCCTAGTCCTGCCACGTTAGTGGCAGGGCAGTAGTTCCCTTTCCAATGTTCCCTTACCCACTCTAAACCACTGTTTGGACACTTGATCCTCAGTGTTTTGGAGGACAAGCAGCCTAGAAGGGTCACTAGATCTGTTGTTGCTTGATTTCCTTTGTACTCCTTTGTACTTTGTACTCCTTTGTACTTTGTACTCCTTTGTACTCCTTTGCAAACAGCAGTATAGGTAGCTTCCACTCAATTCCCTCCCTTTTCAGCGATACACCAACATCCACTGCTCTTGATAGTATTTCTTTCATAACTCCATCCATATATACAGTAAACAACCACGGGGACATCACACACCCTGTTTCAAACCAACATTCAGGTCAAAGAACTCGCTCTGCTCACTCTCCACACGTACTGCCGCCTTTGCACCCTCATACATGCTCTTCACTGCTTTCAGCAACTTGCCCTTCTACTCCGTATATTCTAAGTACATTCACAAACCTTCTCTATCCACTCTGTCATAGGCCTTCTCCAAGTCCATAAAGGCAACATACACCTTTGTTTCTCTCCAGATACTTCTCCACAACACAATTCAGGGTAAAAATCTGATCTACACATCCTCTTCCCTTCCTAAAGCCTCCCTGCTCGTCGCCTATCCATTCATTCGTTTCTCACTTCACTTCTTCTCCTGCATCTACACTCTCTCAATGCAACCTACTATTCTACAGCAG
>JBAKBP010034222.1:0-20918 GCA_037953745.1 Lithodes maja | reverse complement strand
GTAATCCCGACACTAACTTACGGAAGCGAAGCATGGACGTTCGGGAAGAGACTCAGACCAAGAGTGAGAGCGGTGGAAATTAGTTACTTGAGAAGTGCGTGCGGAGTTACATGGAGGGATAGACAGACGAGTGAGGAAGTAAAAAGGAGGTGTGGTGTGGAGGTAGATGTGCTGGAAAGTGTGAAAAGGAACAACTTGAGATGGTTCGGCCATATGGAATGTATGGAAAGCGAGAGAATGACTAAGAGGGTGTACGAGAGCGAGGTGGAAGGACAGAGAGGGTGGAAGGATGGAGTGAGGAAGTATATGGATGAAGATCCAGCGGTGCTGGGTGGGAGGAGGGGCGTCGACTGACTGGGAACAGAGGTGCATGGGGGCGGTTTTGTTCGTGGCCACTCCTTCGGGGATCACGGTGTCAGGCAATAGATAGATCTTTAGCAGATTACCAGTATAGATAAAGGAATAAAAATGTCAATATTCCATATGTGGCAGTATTATTTTAGCAAAACTACCGGTCACAGCAACATTACCCAGTTTTATCCTCTATACTGTATATAGTTAGTGAATACAGTAGATCATATTAACCCTCTCACGACCATATGACGCAGAGGTTGCCAGATTAGCAATAAGAAATAGAGTTCTCTCACTCTTATAATTACCTCTCCAAAATTAGTTTTCTGCCCACACCTAACTCAAAGACAACTGCAGAGGTTAAAGTAACTAAACTAAAGGTTTCTAAATACCCCTGATGGTAACAAATATTTTAAAGTATCCCTAATAGGCTCAAAATTGCGTCAAGGACGTGAGAGGGTTAAATTATGAACATAATGAAAATAATAAACTTTAAATAGAACTGTTTTTGTATTTCCGCAGGGACGAGATCAATAAGTCATACCGCCGCCTGGCCGGGCTGGTTCACCCTGACAAGTGCAAGGCCCCGGGAGCAGAGGATGCTTTCAAGGCTCTCACACAGGCCAGGAATAATCTGCTCAAGCTTATGACTGAGACCACTGTATAGTACTAGAGCTTAGCCACCAACATAATATTTATTTGCAAGCAGACCTTCGCTTGAGGGCTATATACATACAGTCACGGTCATTAATTCTGATACATATTAAAGCCTCGAATTGATTTAACAAACCTTGGAAACTCAAATACTGTACCAGGTAAAGAATTAACAAGGAGATTCACTTTAACCCAAAACTGCTTAGAAAATATACAGTACTGTATGTATAATATCAGCATTAGTGACCGCAACTGTACATACATAACATGTATTGATATAAGTCATTAACAGTTTTAATACAATCCCAGATGTAAATGTAATCCTTGTATGATCAATTTACAAGCAGTAGTCTATCTCCAAAGTAAACCAGGCAAGGCACACATGTTAGAATTGATTTGAGATTTTATTGAAAAATATAGTTAAAAACCTTTAAATAATAATAACAATAATCTGGTCTTTTGTTTCTCAAAAGTGCCAGTTCTTCCAGAGGAATACATTAGCGCTCTAAGCGCATTACACCACAATTAACCCTTCCACGCACGTATGAACGCCAGGATTGCCGATTAGCAATTAGAAATAGAGTTCTCTCAATCTTATAATTACCTTTCCAAAATTAGTTTTCTGCCCACAGCTAACTCAAAGACTACTGCAGAGGTTGAAGTAAATAAACTAAAGGTTTCTAAACACCCCTGATGGTCACAAAGGCTTTAAAGTATCCCAGAATAGGCTCAAATGGCATCCTGTGCGTGAAAGGGTTAAGAGAAAAGTGGTATTGTTCATATACAGTATATACTGCAACCATGGAAATGGCAGCAGCTAAAGCCTATAATAATTTGTAATGATATGTTCTATATATTTATATCTACTCATTTGTTAATTCTTACAGTGCTATAAATATTGAAATTACTAATTATTAAATTATAGTTATTTAGTCACATACTTTTATATATTATGCAAAACATTATTTACTATACCAGCAAGTACTACTTAGTTGGTTTATATGCCAAAATCATCCATGCAACACTGACTATTTGCTTCTTGCTTTGTGGAGATTGCTTTGATACTTCACTATCATTTACAAGGCTTGGTCATTGGTATTATGGAAGCAAACTTACCATATTGTATACCATGTAAAACAGTTTGACTTTCACAATATATACACTTTTCCCACAATAATATGGAGCTATGTCTACATTGTCTAGCAAATATCAGTAGTTTCTTTGCTTTGGAATATGTAGGCCTCCTTTAATAGGAATTATTAAAGGTGGAAAAAGAAAGGCTTCGTAGGGCTGCTTCAGACAAGTGTTTTCCTGTGTGTGCAAAATGCACGGGTTAAATAGAAATTAATGGAAATTAATGGGACAGTTCTTATGAAACCGCCAAGGGAAATCTTAGGCCACATACCCATTCACCTCTCTCATTTATTCCGAAACCGCTTAACGCCTGATGTGTTGGAATTATATTTATGGCGGTTGGGTCCTTGAGAAGAGAGTGACCGACCCATTTATTGCACTTGGAGCCAGAGCATGTTCATATGAATGCCAGGTATTTTACACTTAAGTTTTGTTCCTGTACAGGAAAAAACTTCTATGTAAAGAAGGCCTTACATAGCATAAAATACGATGGCCACAGTAAAACCGTTCTTTTGGGCTAATTGGGGGTAGACCTTGTCCTGAAGTGTGATGTACATCAGTCCCCTAGACTTTTACCTTGGCCCTTCTGTCTTGACCCAAATTTCTAGACAATCCCCATCACGGTCGGTGGTAATTGCTAGTTTTGCTGTACTGTATTCCTACCCAGTCAGTATGATACGCTAGTTGTTGTAATAATCTATCTATCTATTGCCCGACGCCGTGATCCCCGAAGGGGTAGCCACGAACGAACCGCCCCCATGCACCTCTGTCCCCTGTCAGTCAACGCCCCTCCCCCCAACCAGCACCGCCTTCGTTCATATACTTCCTCACTCCATCCTTCCACCGCTCCTTCGGTCTACCTCTCCCTCTCTGTCCCTCCACCTCGCTCTCGTGCACCCTCTTAGTCATTCTCTCGCTTTCCATACGTTCCATATGGCCGAACCATCTCAAGTTGTTCCTTTCCACACTTTCCAGCACATCTACCTCCACACCACACCTCCTCCTTACTTCTTCATTAGTCTGTGTATCCCTCCATGTAACTCCGCACGCACTTCTTAAGTAATTCATTTCCACTGCTCTCACTCTTGGTCTGAGTCTCTCGACCAACGTCCATGCTTCGCTTCCGTAAGTCAGTGTCGGGATTACCACACTGTCATGCAAGGACATCTTCACTTCCATACTGACCACCCTATTTCTTGTTACTGCTTTCAGCGTTCCTACAACCCTCTTCCCCTGTTGTACCCTCTCCCGCACTTCTTCATCCATAGTCCCATCTTTACTCAACACACTGTCCAGATACTTAAAAGAGTTGACGATCTCCATAGCCCGACCGTTCAGCTTCACCTCACACTGTGACTTCACCCCTTTCGAAGACCATAACCTTGCTCTTCCCCGCATTTACCTTCAAAATCCGTTTTTCGCACACTGTTCCAAACTTATTTACCAGACCCTGCAACTCCCATTCATTATCACTCATCAGAACTGTATCATCCGCAAACAGCAGTTGTAATAAGAAGTACCATAATGTTCCAGTACTTAGTGTTGCAATTACACCAACTAGCTTATTACATTGACTGGCTAGGAGTATGGCAAAACTTAAAGTAATTACTAACGATAATCATGGAATTTGTTTAGGAATGCAGATTAATGCCAGAAAGACCAAGCTCAAAGTTTAAAAGACTGAGATAATGTCTGAACTGAATACCATATGAGGAGACATTTGCCCCACACTTTGTGACATATCTCAATCTTTGAGGCTAAAGGCCTGATTCTTAAATATATGGCAAACAAAAATTAATTAAGAAAACTTTAGTATGTTTCTACATTCAATGCTTACTAATGCGACAGGTTTGGCTATGGTAAGGTTTATGAATACAGAATAGCCATAAATCTGAAAGAATAAGTTACGGTACGTCTGGACTGCATACTATGTTCGAAAGCCTTGGGTTTGCAAAATATTAGTTTATTTTATTTTTTACAGTATATACAGTGTGTCTGAACAATGCACATTAGTTTGTACGCAAAAAAGTGTGTAACTAGTAGAAAAGTGTTTCTGTTTATGAATTTTACAGTTTTACTATCTATGATTAAATTTGTTACATCCAGTCGTAGGTTTCATATCCAAATATATAGTTTGTATACAATCTGTTAGAATAATTACAAGTAAATTATATATATTCTTTACCTTATTTTATTGCAGAGAACAGTAAATAGTAAAACTATAATACAGTATTTGGCTTAAAATATGTATGTATATGCTTAGGCACATACACCATGGCTGGGGGTGGCGTACTCGAGACAGAACCCGAACAGAAAAAACATTAAAAGTTCCAATTCTTAGGGTCCGGGACCACTTTCGCGTTCCCTCGCCCCTTTCTCTGTCCTGTCTAGTAGGTGAATTTTACAAGGGGAGGAGGATTCCTAGCCTCCCACCCCCGAAGTAGGAAAAGTAGTACTGTACAGGAAAAGAGACAAACAGAAACGGCTAAGGTTGGGTAGAGGATGCCAAACCTCACTCTGGACAGGACCAGCTTTCACCCTTGGCTTATAGTGTGATCGTAAATATATATCTGTACAGTAAATCTCATGTCAAACATGTCCCTGTAGATCTCGGCAATATCCGAGTTGAACGGGATTGGTGTCCGGTTTACAGTGTTCTCTCACTCGGTTTTAAGTGGTTTTAGGACGAACTGAAGCCTGTGCCTTTTAACTATTGTGTTAATATTAATTACTATGTACAGTACTTTACTGTCCCTGACTACATATAGTTTGTATTTGTCATTAATATAATGTAATTCGGACATCTCGGAAAATCGTACATTTCGGAAGTGGCTATCCCCCAATTAGTCTGAGATAACTAGGGTTTACTGTACTGTAAAAATGGGACCTCTGTCGAGGAAGATCTCCGAAGTTGAGAAATTTGTATGAGTATCCTGGGTTCGAGTCCTCCGAGTGCCACATGTATTTGTTGATTTCATTAATTGAGTTTAGATGTGAAGTTGGTTGGTGTAAAAAACAATAATTCATAGTATGCAAAGGTGAGCTTGTGTTAAATAACTGGCTCGAGAGTGTGAACTTTGGCAAAGATTTTTTTTTTTTTTTTTTTTTTTTTTTTTTTTTTTTTTGCCGTTACCCAGGCTGCCTGGCCGAACAGCCCCAAGGCCCCGAGCAAGGCCAAGGCCATAACCGAGCGCCCCCACAGAACCCTCCCTGCCTACCAGAATAAAGCCTGGGTAACCGAAGCCACTCCATGGCGGAGAGCTGAGGAAGGTGCGGAAACGCCTGGGAAAGAGTTGCTGGAGATAATGGACAAGTTTTGCTACTTGGGGTATACCATCTCTGCTGTTGGTGGGGCCAAGGCCGCCACTATTGCCAGAATTAGATGCGGCTGGGGAAAGTTCAGAGAACTGCTGGCAATACTAACTATGAGAACACTCGCTCTCCCCTTGAAGGGAAAGATATACGCTTCATATTTTAGAAGCGCAATAACATAAGTTTCAGAAACGTGGCCTGTCGAAGTGGATGATATCAACAGAATGAAACTTAACAAAATGAGAATGGTGGCGTGATTGATATGTGGGGTCAAACTGCAAGATAGGATATCTAGTAAGAAGCTGAAGAGACTGTTAGGTATCAAGAGTATCAGTGATGAGACGCATACTTGCAGGTTTGGATGGTTTGGGCATGAAGATCTAGAGGATGGGTGAACTAATTCGGTAAAAAGATGCAAGTCAGTGAACGTGGAGGGAGCTGCACCAAGGAATAGACCAAGAAAGAAGTGGAATCAGACCGTAATAATAAAACCTGACAAGTGAGGCAGCTCCAAACAAGGCTGCCCAGAGCACTGCCATTAGGACATGAGCCCAAAACCACACTTCATGTATGTATGTAAAAGGCAATAAATTATACAGGGGAAATTATAGTGGTCTGAAATGTTTATGAGAAAACCTTTGATAGCATAATTATCTATCAACAATTATATCTATCAACAACACACAAACTACCACCACAGTATGCAAACAATATATACATTCAGTATAAAAATATGCTAGCCCTGCCTGGGCTTGGGGAGATTTTAGACACCAATCAAGCAGGGCAATGCCCAGGGGATGCCTCATAGGCATGTTGTTGTTGTTCCCTAAGCTGCCTGGCCGAACAGCCCCGAGTCCCTAAAGAAGGCCATGGCCACGGTTGGGCTTTCCCACAGAGCTCTCAAGGAGTGTAGATTGTGTTGTTGGCGTAAGTGGTTGTGTGAAATGCAGTCTTCTATGATGTGTTTAATGGTATGGGGTACAACCCGGGCAGGTGTCGACGACGGAGTCATCCAGTCTCTTCTGATAGCTCAGAAGAGCTGGATGGTGTCCGCATCTAAGCCTGGCCAGGTGAACTCTGTCCTCGCGTGGAAGGGAGGATTCAGAAGGATGGATTTCGGGAAGTCGTGCCTGCAGCTGCACGTTTGTCTATTAGAGAGTGGATGGAACGGCGAGAGATAGGAGTATGGTTGTGCTTCTGGAAGCTGGTTTGGGGTGGGCAGGGAGGGAGAGAAGATAGTATTTGTGTGTGATACCGTGTGCTGGGTGTGGTTTTGATATTTCTTGGTGTCTGTGGGTGTATTGCCAGTGTAGTGTAGTGGGTGGTGTTGGTTCGTGGAGGCTGCTGCCAGGAATTGAGTGCCTCTCATGTCCAGATGGTCTTTGACTTTGAGGACTTTGGTTTCTTGATGTAGGTGTAGTAGCTGTGCAGCCTATGATGATTTTTAGGGCTTTATTTTGAATAGTCTGTAAGGTCTTATGATGTGTTTCAGCTAGGTTAGAAGGCCGGGCTTGCGTATTCTGTCACTGATCTTATGTATTGTTTGTAAACTGTGGTGGTGGTTTCTTTGTTGTGGGCAAGTGACCTGAGGGCGTTAAGTCTGGGTGTCAGTTTCTCTTTCATGTTTGTGGTGTGCTGTTTGAATGTCATTTGAGTATCATGTGTTACTCCTAGGATTTTGGGTGAGTGTGTATGTGTTAGGGATGTGTTGTTTATGGTGAGTTGCGGGGTGTATTTGTGATCTGTCCAGCTTGTGAGGAGGGTTGCAGTGGATTTGGCTGGGGGTAAATTGAGTCTGTAGTGCACCAGTCATGTAATGTGTTAAGATAGGGTTGAAGGAGACTTGTTGCTGTTCTCAGTTCTCAGTTACTTATTCGTCAAGGGGAATCCACGCAATGCGAGCTAAGCTCATTATTATCGCGCCTCCTTAACTGGGAATGTATTGCATGAAATGCATGGCAAGTGTTTTATGTATCGTTGGAATGGCTGTGGATGTGTGTGTAGTCTGTATTTTAGCCAATTGGCGACATCTGGATACGAAGGCTTAGGGTTAACCTGTACGGTACCATTCTCACTACGGTACCAGTCTCACCCAAAGGCTTAGGTTGACCAGTAGCTTAGGTTGACCAGTACGATACCCATCTCGCCTTGTAGCCGATCACCAACCCCAGATGGGACGTCACAACTTCGTCCACTTACACCAGGTTCCTATTTATACTGCTAGGTGAACAGAGGCTACACCGTTAAGAGACTTGCCCAAATGTCTCTTCCCCGCCCGGGTCTCTAACTCGGGACCTTCTGGTTGTGATCCAGACGCGCTATCAGTTACGCCACGGGAAGGTGTGTCTGGGTCTTTGTGTGTGCATGTGAGGGTTATGTGGTCTGCGTAGGAGGCTATGTTTATTTGGGATGTATTGGGTAGATTTATATCATGCATGTACAGATTGAAGAGTGCGGGCGACAGGACGGATCCTTGCGGGACTCCGTTTGGGAAATTTCTGATGCTAGATGACCGACCGGCAAAAGATACGTGTGCACATCTGCCTGCTAGGAAGTTGGCCAGCCACCTTTTTGAGTTGTTGTGCAAGTTTGTGTCGTAGATTTTGTTTTTTAGGTTGTGGCGGGGGATGGCATCGAAGGCTTTACTAATGTCGAGTGTGGCAAGTAGTGATCTGTGTGGTGATCTGGCTGAGTTGATACCATAAAAAGCTCTTTGTGTAAGGTCTGTAAGAAGAGTGTTTGTGGAGTGCAGTGGCCTGAAGCCATGTTGTGTTGGAGCTAGGGGTAAGGCGTGTGTAATCAGTTGTAGTACAATGCATTCTATGACTTTGGAGGGGGTGCAGAGGAGTGTGATAGGACGGTGTGAGGAGGGTAGCGTGGGGTCTTTGTTGGGTTTGGGGAATGTGATGATACCATGCTTCCAGATGTCTGGTATTGTGTTGTGTGAATAACTGTAGTTTGATATGTTAGCGAGTGCTTGTATGCCTTGTGGTCCCAGGTGTCTGAGGTGTATGTTGGTTATGCTGTCTAGGCCACAGGCGGGCGAGTGCACGAGATTGTTGATGATTTGCTTTGTCTGGTAGTTGGTGAAGGGTGCATAGTCAGGGTCTGTGGGGGATTGTCTCTTACGTCGGATGACACGTCGGTCGTCTTTATGGGGTTTTAGGTGGCTGACGTGAGAGAAGTGATTAATGAGAATGTTTGCTTGTTGTTTACATAAAGGAGTATCTGTTTTTGTGATTGCAGCATGTGATTGTTTTGTGTTGCTGTTGGAAAGTGTGATGCTGTTTAGTGTTTTGTAGAGTTTTTTGGAGTTTGTTTTGTGATTAAGTGTTATTCCAAATTAGTGATTGTTGTTCTTGTATTTTGTTGTTAATCTGGGTGTTGAGTGCTGAGATTTGTTGTGTGATGTCTTTTGAGTGGGGTGCTGGGGAGTGTTTCAGTGTGTCGCATTGTCTGATGAGGTTTTGAATTTCTGGTGAGAAGTTGGGGTTGTGTCTTTGTGTTACCTCTTGGAATGCGTTTCTTGTCAGCGTTTTGGATAGTTGTGTTGAACATGTGGACAGTATTGTTGATGTTAGTGATGGGTGCGCTGTTTAGGGTTTCAAAGTGTTGTTCTGTCTCATTTGTAAAAGCTTCCCAGTTGGCGCTTTTATAATTGGTGTAAGTGTGTCTGTGGCTAGCTGGGGTGAGTGGTTTTGGTGGTGATAATGATCGGGAGGTGGTCGGAGCCTAAGGTTTTAACCACCTTCTAGGATGTTGTGGGGGCGAGTTCTGGGAAGCAAAAGGTTCATAGGCATGTGATAAGGAGTTACTGGAACTCCTGTTTCATTTGTCTGGGTTCCCTCACTGTTTCTGTTAGTGTCTCTCCTACACAGATAGTAATCCAGCTAACTCTCAAAAACACCTATCCAATAAGAGCTTGAGGCTGTTCGGCCAGGCAGCCTAGGGAACAAATACTACTACAACACACAATAAGATTCCATACTGGGATGTGGCATCTTCATTTTCAGGCAGTTACAAGAGTTATCTGGGAAAATATAAGTAGATTTGTAGACTTGGAGAAGAGCCTTTGATAGAGTGCCAAGGTATCTTATGCAGTGGCTATGAACAAAAAATTATAAAAAAGTAGCTGGTTCGTGTGATAAAGAAGATTTAATTAGTGCCCTTTTAGCACGTATCTGAATTTCTAAATCTGCATGAATATCAATCTCAAACTAACTTCACATTTGCTTGTGTCTGGCCACTATTCAGAAATAATAAAGAATGTTGAGCAGGAGAAACAGGGGAGATGGCTTGAAGAGGAAGAATTCTCTGGACTTAATTGGGTTGTCAGTTTGTGGGAACAAACACAAGATAACATAATACATATGGTGATTCAATTTGAATAAAGATTTGGCAAAAATGGGAGAGTCATCGAGACTGCAGGAGCTCTGATAATGAGGCTTGAATATAGAAGCAGTTGAAGAAGTGAAAATATTAAAAAAACAAAGGCAAAGGCAGAATACTAACTACCAAATCTGCAGGTGAAAATAAGGAGGGCAGAGGACTGACACTCTAAAGGCAAAACAGAATACTGCAAGTGAGCAGAGGAAGCTGTGGAGGAGGAAGAGGTTGGACTGACAACATAATCAAATCTACAGGAAGGTAATTTCCCTTCCGTCTTCAATGGAAATAATATGCATCCCTGGGGGAGAACCATGGTGCAGTACAACTTAAATCCAGTATGATATGATTTAATTAATAATTGCTTAGAGAAGGTACTAAGAAGATTGCTCCAGTTGAACGTGGCTGAACAAGAACATGTGTATCTGGAGCCACAGAGAAGGAAAGGCGAGATGTCAAAATTCAAGTATTTTATTGGTTTGATTTTACCTCAAGCATTTCTAACAATGACGAAAATGTGAAATTAATCACAAAACAGATTATTATGACTAGCAATCTTCATATAATGACACGGCAAGTCACAGCCTAGGAACATTAAATTATTGTTTTTGGTTTTAAGGACAGCAGAGAAAACTCCATTCGCCCTGGCAAGGTAATAGTAGATCGCAACGTCCACCCGGGAAATAGGAGGCCCAATCGTCAAGGACCCAGGAGGGACCGCTCAGGGGCATCAACACTCACCGGACACAAAGATGGATTGGAGAGGTAAAGCAATGAAATATGACATCCAGCAGGAATATACAGTGAGAAGAGGTGAGGATAATGGTACTAAACCACCCTGAAGGCAGCCCGGGAAAACCAATAGGAAGGTGTACATAGGATTGGTTCTTGTAATTAATCCACATGTTGGGTCACCCGTAACAAAGTAGAGTGCTTATATATACTGTACCTATTTACAATCACAACTACTAAGCTAAGGATCATTGGGTTGAAATTCCTAGAATGCTAAATATTTATATTTTATGCACTTACTCTCACTAATTGTTAAGTTTGTTTGTCATGTTTGTGAGGCAGCACCAGGCCCTGATAGTGCAATATGTTAGACCAAACCAGGGCCGCTGCTGCATGACCTAGAAACTTATCCAGCTCCAGGATCATCAAATCGGTCTTGACGAAGCTGTTCTTCCAACTACGGGGCCGCCAAGGGAAGCGGCCGGCGATACTCTCCATGTAGTTGGTCCATCCTAGCTTCTCAGGCAGAAGACCGGTATAAAAGACGTCCTCCAGGCGGAAGGGTCGTAATGTTTTGGCTACGTTGTACAGGGGCTCTACAAGATTTCTGCAGATAAACTTTGACTAAGAAAAATTATACCAACTCAACGGTAACTGAACAACTCAACCTCTAGATCTCAACCTGTGCCAAAGTAACTAGAAATGTTAAAATTAGACTATAAATTGGTATGGTTTATATGGCCCTGGTTGAGTTGGCATTGGTAGAGACCTACTGGTTAACTACCCATTCATCTACTGGTTAGCTAGATCCTTCACTCATATAATAGGTAGGCAACTGCAACCTTTGGCTAGAAGAAATTATACCTATCATCTACTAGTATATATTCTACTCTCAAAACAGGTAGGTAGTCACACTCTTTGCAGCAGCATCGAGCAGGAGGTAACCCTGGGCCCGGGCTCATGCATTAGTCTTCCTTAATACTGGTTAGCTAGATCCTTCACTCATATAGTAGGTAGGCAACTGCAACCTTTGGCTAGAAGAAATTAAAATGCCCCAGAACAAGAAGCCCACCACAGAAGCCACGAGCGAACACCACACAGAAACATCCGAAAGAAAGGTCCACAGAACGAAAGGACCAGCTGACCGAGCCAGCCAATTCAGACAGGCCCAAGCCCGCAGGGCTAAGCAGCTCCAGGCCGCACCTACATACCCCTTCTAAACTGACCATTTTCCACACCTCACGTACACTACCCCCTCGTGTCCTACACTTCTAACTACAAAGATGATGAACAGGAATATACATTCATATTAAAAACACCCATGCCCTGTCCCTACGTTGAGCCAATGCCAACACATCAGACAGCCATAATTATATCTATGTATGTTCTTACATCCGAGAAGTAGATGTTATATACCTTAGAAGTTAATACACCCATGCTGTCCCTAGGTTTAAGATATTCATATTAACATACCCTAACATACCTTGTCTTGCCAGACTAAGTTTCTGAAGACCCATCGCCCCCATAAAATCTATGTATTCAATCCTTAGGTTAAGTATTAATATGAACATTCCCTAACATATCTTGTCTTGCCAGACTAAGTTTCTGAAGACCCATCGCCCCATAAAATCTATGTATTTAATCCTTAGTTTAAGTATTAATGTTAACATTCCCTAACATATCTTGTCTTGCCAGACTAAGTTTCTGAAGACTCATCGCCCATAAAATCTATGTATTCAATCCTTAGGTTAAGTATCTTTATCCACCATTGTGTTCACCGTTTTCCATTTACTTTTCCACAATTGTCATACGTCTTCCACTTACCTCCTTCGTATCCACAGTCCACACTACGCCATATTACTTAGTGTCCTACACCTCTTACCCTCCCGATTCTACCTACACGATGATGAACAAGAATATACATTCATATTAAAAACATCCATGCCCTGTCCCTGAGTTGAGCCAACGCCAACCAATCCGACAGCCCTATATCTATGCATGTTCTTACATCCGAGAAGTAGATGTAAAAAAGAAACCACATGTCCAAACTCATAAGAAATTAAAGATACCCACGGGTACACCAAGATATAGAACCATTGCCCCCATAAGACTTAGACAGCCATGACTACAGATGTTAGCCACCATGCTGTAACGTAATCCTTACCCCAACCAGAGATTGTATAGATAACCTTTGTTACCAGTATCTATCATAAGTACCTCTAAACAATAACGCAGTACCCCTACGAACTGCCGCTTTCCTTGGGTCTATATTTCATAGAAAACGCAGTTCCCAGGGACACCTAGACGTACAAAAAAAAAGCGTGTCAAATAATAGGTCCATAACCCCTCGTATGTACGAGAAATAATACACCATGTTTTCCTTACTTTATCCACAAGTCACGCACACACCTACAGTTAACCTCCTTCTCCCCGACTGCCCCACTCCACATGATTCTATCTTTTCCAGACTCATATACCACCCCGTATTTGCATCCCCCGGTAGCATTTGACTAACGTAATTTCACTGTCTTTTCAAACTCTAATATCAATTGTAGCCTAATGCCACCCCCACGCCCAGGGACCTTAGGGGCAAATTTCCCTGTAGCCCCTGAGCTTCCCCCCCTCTCATTAAGATACCCGCGCTTCTCGACTCTTGTCCGACCTAGCCTCTCTCTCATACCTCTTGAAGATCCTTGATTTTTCCGTTGCTAACGCTCTCCAACCTTTTATATAATTATATACTCCTATCCAGCCTACCTTCACTTAGTAGGCCAGAACAACATTAGAACTTTACTAACCCCTTGCATGCCATCTATTCTCTTACAACCCTGCACCCCATGGTTGTCGGTGCGAGGCTCGCCGCCTCGCCAGTAACTAATTTCTATTGCCATACTTCCAGATAAATGTGGCAGAGTTAGCAACCAGTCTCCACCACATCCAGCAAGCCATGCAATTAACAGCCAACCGAGTACACCCAGCTAGCCAAGGCACCTTCGGTTTTGATATTAAGAACACCCACATCTGTCTCATAAACAGAGGGTTATTACAAACACTGGTGATATGGCAAGCCCCTAGCCACAGCCGCCGGACGACCATCCCAGAGGGAGAGCGCCCGGCTACCCCTTTTCACCCACCCGAGGAGGGAGACCCCCACCCCCGCGGAGGTATACCTGACTCCTGTTTTGACTTCCGGGTCATTGCCAGGTAGCCTAGGAATTCTTCCTATCAATGAACTAACCATGCATGTCTAACCCCCTTACTCACTTCTCTATACCCACAATAACCCATCCACCTGTTTTGCATACTCGGATAGTCAAATTAGCACCTCAGCTATGCAATAGAACAAAGACTGAGCAATATAAGAGAGACGCCCCTATCACAGCTGTCCCAGTCCTCCCCGCAAAGTAGATCCAGTCTCCCTTCCATAAATACTTCCAGTATAGCCAAAATAGTACCTTTTACTAAGGCTCAGTTATATCACAAATTGAAGGCTTCCTATAGCCATGTGCCACAACAGTAATCACCATCTTACCCAGTCCCCATATCTATTGAGAGCTCAAATAAGTCCATAAGACTCGAGATCCCTATTGTCTACAGGGTCCAGAACCGAGCCTATAAACCTAGCTCCCGCCCCCAGTCAAATCAGTTGAAAGTTAGACACCAACCAGTGGTCACTACCCTGAAGTTAACCTCTAGCTCTGCCCTTGTGTTGTGTTGTTCCTGAGTTGAGAGATTCCCGAGCCGGCAGACTCCATGGCAGAAGTTAAATAGAAGAGCTGTCCATGTACAAGTCCTAACGTGCACCTTATAACCTTCACACAAATTCGTGGGTATATAAGTGTGTAGCCAGCACCGATCGTCAAGAGATCCGACTTGAGAACTTCCTACATTTTGGACCACCTGGACGGCCGAGGAACCAGTCGTTAGCCCCTAACATCACCGGAAGCAAGATAACCAGGACCAGACCTACAAATACTATTCAAGATTCATGTTACTAGTACTAAGTGTTATAGTACCAGTTGACACTCGCTTATTAACTTTCTATGAAGTGGCTATAACCTTGCCCAGTGTAACTCATATCTAACCATTCCATTTGGGACGTACTAAGCGTATCAGTGTTCATTAATTAACAGGCGACATGGACTCTCGTAATTACCTTATTCAGATATTAAAACCCTAGTGATATCTATCGTTCGCCCACTGATTTGTGTTCTACGTATTTCTGCCATAAGAATATAAACCTTAGATCAGTACCCCCATGAGGTTACTAGAGATTCCGTGTTCTAAAATAGACGCGTGTCTAATCCTAACTGCGAGCTGCTACTTGGGCACGCGACCAGCCAGTAAGAGTGATATCAAATCAGTGAAATTGAATACATAAATATATTGAAGTCTTCCAGTATAATAAAACTTGCTAACTAAACCCGTGATCAGAAGAGTATACCTGAACGTTGGAAGTGGGAGACTAGGCTCCATCCAGATCCGCTAATGCTAGCAGTTCCCTTCTATTATTTGTTTTGTACGAGAATTACTATTTGTCTATGCTCTTTATTCATCTACTTAAATAAAAGTGATCGTGTGTCGTGTTACCGTGTGTTTATTTTGTATTCTCTATTCCTCATACCTTGTATTGTGCATGCAGCCTTATATACCCAGTCAGATAGAACCCACATTACCCAAGTTAATCCTGTAGAAAAATAGGGAATAACATTGGCGGCAGCGGTGCTTCTTGATTCGGATAAAAGGTTGCATTACATTGCAAGTTTGGAACAGCCAGAACACGAGAACATCATGGCGCACCGTTCTCACATTCCCATCCCACATTATGATGGAGAAACTTATGAGATCGAAACATTCATGGACATAGTGAAACCCGTACTTGACCTAGTTTATACCACGGACGCAGAAAAAATAGCCGTAACATTAACGCACCTGGGAAAAGCCGTTTCCCTGGTTGCCTATCAAGTGCACCCTGCTCTCACCTGGGACGAATTTCGCCCAATAGTGATAGAAGCCATTAAGCCTTCGTTGGGCGTTTTCGTGGCCCACACCCGTATCCAAGACACTAAATTCGAAGGCGATTTAGATGCCACAGTGAATAAGATTGCCCAACACATAAAAATTTCTTTCCCCACGTTGACCAGAATCCAACAAGAACAGCAAATTCTGGTCAACCTTGTGTCGATATTGCCCTCAGCAGTAAAAGACCATTTCCGTGTGCACGATTTCGTCGGATACAAAAAAGATCTCCTCACGATCCGACGTATTTTGGCCGTGCGCACAGAAGCACCCACCCAAATCGCTGCAATCAAGAAGTTTCCCACGCACCCGCAGCAACCCGACCACCAAAACTCCAAGAATGCCTACCCAGCCTCATCCTTCAACAACAGACCCACCTACCCTTCCGGCAAGCCCCAACCCAGTAGACCCCGGTTCCAACCTACCCAGCCACGCAGAATCTTCAACCGGAACAGGAACTAAAACACCTACCAAAGTAAAAACCCTACCTTAAGTCATTATCAACCCCTATGATTTCCCTGCCTGTAATGCTCAGTGTGCTTTCCATCAAATTCGTGACTCTGCCAAACCTTGCCCCTTTACTCCTCGCATTTCTGTAAATGAAGAGGAGTTGGGACAAGAGGAAGAGATGGAAGAAAGACACACGGGAGAAATAGACCCTAACATGACCTCAGAGGATACCGAGGAAACCCTGGAGGAGGTAGATACAGATTCCCAGGATTTTTAAAGTACCCCCCGCCCATGATGGCCTCGGCGGGAGACGCCATAACTGACCGCACTGCCCCCATTTATTACCTGGCCAAAATCAAGGACATTCCTGTCCGCTTGCTAATCGACACGGGAGCTGCCAAGTCATGTTTGTTCAAATCTTACTAGGAAATACATCACAGACTATTTGGCCCTTTGTTAAACACCAAAACAGAACTAATCTCAGCTGCTGATACTTACTTAAATCTCCTGGGAGACACTTTACCCCTATCAGCAACCACTCCTGCCCCCCATGCTCGTTGTTATCACACATTCACAGTATTTTCCTCCAACTGTAAACACTATGATGGTTTCCTTGGACTTGACCTCCTTCAAAAACTCCAGGCCCAGGTCGACTGCGGCCAAAGACTGATATCATTCAAAAAATTCCAACCCAAAGCCTCTGACAAACCCATCACGCAGAAACCCATTCAAAAAAAAAAAAAAAAACACCCTCCCCCTCAACAAACCCTGAGTCAGGGTTACCAAATTGCAGCTAGCACTAAGGTGACCCCTAAACCCTCCCCTTGCCCTGACTCTCCTCCAAATCTCACCCCATTCAGTAAACAAATGCCTCAACAAACTAAAGAAGACAAGTCCAAGCAACTCCCTCTCGGTAATTCCCTCCATTCTCTTCATGCTAGCCCGGATAAATCCTCCCATGTTTTCAGGACAGACTCTGATATATGTAACCATCATTCCATCCAATGTTTATGTACACATGTTTCCAGGAAAAAATGCCGATCAATGTACCCAACAAAATTTCCCCCATGCCCCCAGAAATGTTCAGCTATCCCACAACCCACAACAATTCCCTTGTGACAATTTTCCGTCAATAGCTCCCTTGCCCCCCCCCCCCCCCCACACAATTCACACCCCTAGAAAAATTTACAACCCCACACTTGACTCACCCTCTCATGACAAACAAACCCACCCGCCCCACATCACTTTTAACCAGACCTTGACTGCCACCAAAAAAGTTCCCCACATTCGTCCTGTGAACAACACCACATCAATACACCAGTCCTCCACCAATAACCCATGTTCTACACCTAACTTTTTCCCCACCAACCCTCCACAGTCCCCCCCCCCCCCCCCCCCCCCCAAATTCCGTTTTCTAACTCGCTCACCTCTCGCCATTCTGAACCACCCGCACGCGCCGTTAATCCCCCCCCTCACGCGTGCCGACCGAGAGACAAAACCATGTTCCCACCATGCCCCCAGAAATGCCCAGCTAGTCCACCCCCACCCTGATTCCCCCTTGTGACAGTTTTCCGTCAGTAGCTCCCTTCCACCCCCACACAATTCACACCCCTAGAAAACTTCACAACCCCACACTTGACTCTCCCTCTCATGACGAACAAAACCACCAAATCCATATAAACTCCAAACAAACCGTCACTGCCACCGACAACGCTCCCCAAATTCCTTCTAACCACCACATGTCCTTAAATCAGTCCTCCAACAATAACCCATCTTCTATATCTCACGCTTCCCCCACCAACCCTCCGCAGTCCCTCCAACAACTCCCGTTTTTTAACCCCCTCACACCACGCCCCACTGATCCTCCCACACGCACCGTTAATCCCCCCCTCACGCGTGACCCCCACCAAAGCGACCTTGCCCCCTTATAAGTAGCAAGCATCTGCTCGCCAGTCAATCCCCCACCATCATTAGCCCAGCTGTAGTTCAGGATAAATGCCAAATTCCCCCCCACCATCAAAAATAGGTGAACCTGCGGCCCATACCCCAAACGCACATGATATTTTCCCCCACTACCACGTCCCCCAACCCCCATCGTTGCCTCTTACAACCCGCCATCATTTCCGCTCGCATCAACCACATTCTCGTGGCAAATATCTCGGAAGAATCCCTGACACTACCAAAAGGTCTCATTATAGGAGACCTCGTAACTTTCGATGACCTCCCCATAGATTTTAACGACACCCCTACCAGCCTCCAATTGCCCCCTCTCCCCGAGACATTATCCGACCACCAAAAGAACGGCATGTACGACCTACTGCTGGAATTCAGTGACGTGTTTGCCCAACCACCCACCAAAATCGGACAGACTGATATAGAAGAACACATTAACACCACAGGCCCCCCCATACGACAACCATCCCGTAGAAAGAACCCCATAGAAAGTCAGGAAGAGGAACGCCAAGTCCAGGAAATGTTAGAGGCTGGGATTGCCACCCCGTCCATTAGCCCCTGGTCTTCCCCTGTTGTCTTAGTCAAAAAGAAAGATGGGACAACCCGTTTTTGCGTCGATTACAGGATGTTAAAGGACTTAACCATTAAAGACACTACGCCCTTACCCCGAATAGACGATTCCCTTGACTCCCTACACGGATCCAAATGGTTCACTACCCTCGACTTGCAAGCAGGGTACTGGCAAGTGCCTATCAAGGCCGAGGACCAAAAGAAAACAGCATTTTCCACTAGTGGTGGCCATCACTATGAATTTAACGTCCTACCTTTTGGCCTCTGTAACGGACCCGCCACTTTCTCCCGTTTGATGGAAGCGGTATTACATGGCCTAACCTGGGAAACCTGCCTAGCCTATCTGGACGATATTATTGTGTACTCTCCAACCTGGGAAGAACACCTCCTCAGGTTGAGACAAGTCCTTCAAAGAATCCGAGCCGCCGGGTTGAAATTAAAACCCTCAAAGTGCGTGATTGCCCGGAATAAGGTAGATTTCCTCGGACACGTGATATCTGAACATGGTATTGCGCCAGACCCAAAGAAACTTCAAGCCATACAAAACCAAACCCCACCCACCACTGTTAAAGGAATACGTTCGTTTCTAGGTTTAGCCACATACTACAGACGTTTCGTCCCCCACTTTGCCACCATAGCCAGACCCCTCCACCAACTTACCCACAAAGACACCCCGTTCACCTGGACACCTGAAAGAGACCTCGCGTTTAACACTTTGAAGCAAAAGCTAATCCAAGCCCCTATTGTCGCTTTCCCTGACTACCAAAAACCTTTCCGTCTTTATACCGACGTATCTCTGTACGCCATGGGTGCAGTTTTAGCTCAAGTCAGAGACGGAGAGGAACATGTGATAGCGTATGCCAGCTCCACCCTCACCCAACCACAACAGAATTACGCAGCCACCAAGAGAGAGTGCTTAGGGATCATTTGGGCACTCAGCCACTTCCGGTCATTTGTGTTGGGCGCAAAACTCGAAATAATTACCGACCATCAATCTTTACAATGGCTGCGTAGGTGCGAAACCAACTCAGCCATTTTGGTACGTTGGAGGGAGACACTAGAGGACTACGACTTTACCATACAATATCGTCCAGGCAAACTCCATACTAATGCAGACGCCCTGTCACGTTTGCCAGTACCAAAAGACCCCCCCACCAACCTAGCCGCCTTACAAAACACTCAGTTGGTATCTACCCCCACCCCCCGACAGAATGCCCCCCCAGCCCCCTCCCTAATTCAATCTTGGGAAGCAAGAATCAGACCCCCCTGGATACCGTTAAATATCTTCCGGGGACTGACTCGCTGGGGAGATCAACTTGCCACAGACACTGGTCACATAATCTTGGACCCCACCATTGCCCATGACTACATGATTGCCATCCACGAGGGAAACGGCATACACCTGGGACAAAAGAAGATGTTAAAAATCTTCACAGACCAATACTGGACCCCCAACCCCTCCAAAATTGCACAACGAGTGACAGAATCCTGCAAACCGTGTTTATTGGGAAAGGATAGATCACGCACCCCAGGCCCAGCTGGTACCTTGTCGGCTACCAAACCATTCCAAGTCCTATCCCTCGACATCATGGGCCCGTTTCCTCCTTACGCTGGCAAGCGCTATATCGTCACATTTGTGGACGTCTATTCCAAATTTTTAATCGCCTGCCCAGCTAAAGACCACACAGCCACCACAGTCGCCACACTGCTTGCCACAGAAGTATTCCCTATATTCGGTCTGCCCCTTGCTCTTCTATCCGACAATGCCCCCGAGTTTAGTGGACACGTTTGGCAACAGTTCACCCAACAATGTGGCATTAAGATTAAACACTCATCCCCATACTGGCCTCAAGGAAATGCTATATGCGAACGCAGCCATCGCACCATCAACAATCAGTTGCGAACAAAAATGATTGCTTTTAACACCACAGACTGGCCATCACAACTAAAAATGATACAATGGGGCATGAACACCTGTCCCCGAGAAGACGGTATTTCCCCTCATGAACGTGTTTACGGCGTACCCCCCCTGTTACTGCCATTCCACCACCACGCTCACCTTCCCTCCACCACCTCCACAATTGACCCACTGCAACATCTGCAAAACACCCTCCATACCGCCCAGATCTGTCAGGACACCAAAACTGATAACATCGATGACAAAAACCCTTTCGCCATCCATGACACCGTAATGGTAGCCAACCTCCCTATCACCAACAAGTTAGGCCCTCGCTATGTCGGGCCCTACAACATCACACAAGTCCCAAACGCCTATCAAGTCACCATCGACTATCACGGCGTGACTCGCACGTTCCGAACTAGATTCGTCCGAGCGTTTAAACCACTCCAACCACAAG
>JBAKBP010034221.1:0-20920 GCA_037953745.1 Lithodes maja | reverse complement strand
GGGGGAAGAGAGGGAGGTGAGGGGGAAGAGAGGGAGGTGATGAGAGAAAAGAGGGAGGGGGAAGAGAGGGAGGTGATGAGAGAAAAGAGGGAGGCGGAAGAGAGGGAGGTGAGGGGGAAGAGAGGGAGGTGAGGAGAGAAAAGAGGGAGGGGGAGTGTGTATTATTAAACCTTTCAAGCTCCAATACGCGTTTCTGTTCTGTTTCTGGCTACTATTAGACGACTTTATTCAGATTAGTAACGGTATATGGAAGTCAAAGGGTTGATTGAGATAGTATTTACCCTTTTAATACCCACAGATCCTTCCTAAGCTGCGTAAAATCGTCTAATGATAGCCAAAATAAACTGCTAAAACGCGTCAGAGCTTCAGAGGGTTAATATTATCTTTTCTCCGGTTTCTATTAAAATTACAAGCTCGCTATCGCTCGTCAGGAAAAAAACGACACCTAAATTGCACGAAAGGTCTAAATATCGACAAAGAAATGGGGCGAAAGGTATCAAAATCGCCAAACTAATGAAACGAAGGTCTTAAAATCTCAAAAACTAATGGGGCTAAAGATGAGGGAAAAGAAAGTGCAGAAAAAAAAAATCCCCTTAATTCGTTTTTTTTTTTTTTTTTTTTTCCATTATATATGCAAGGATACTTTCGCGGTATTTTTGCAACAACACATTGTATACCGTATGTAAATGTGAAATCCGCGCGAAGCCTGTCAATATTTCATGAATATTAATGAAATCGGCCGTTTTATCCTCTTCTGTACCGGCGACGTTTTTATTTTAGCTAGGCTTATTATGTAGACGATGTTTGGGCAGATTAAGAAGGATCTGTAGTGGTAGAAAAGGGTTAAGTGAGATAGTTAGAAGCCTGTTGACCCCTTCTATACCGGAGGCGTCTTTTATATTATATATCTAGCTATATTTAGACTATTGTGTGCAGCTTAAGGGGAGGTATTTAGTTTGTTCCCTAGACCTCCATTAAGCTTAAAATTACACCCCCTTGAGTCCCTTTCAAGATAAATTTGTACATTTCTCGGTAGAAAAATTTCCCGGCCGAAGGCCGGTTCCTCTTAAATTACAGGCTCGCTATCGCTCGCCAGGATAAAATCGACACCTAAATGGCACGAAAGGTCTTAAAATTGACAGAAATGGGTCGAAAGTTCTTAAAATCGTAAAAATAATGGGGCGAACGTCTTAAAATAGAAAAGCAATGGGGCTATACATGAGGGAGAAAGGAGTCCAGAACAAAAATCCCTCAAGTGGAAACCTCCCCTTAAGAAGGATCTGTTGTAATAAACACTGCCTTCTTCGGCCGGGAGATATCTTTACCGAAAAATGTACAAATATATGTTGAAGGTGGATCCTGGAGTTTTTTATATAGACGGAGGGAATTAGAAAACAATAGATAAATGAAAACAATAGATACATGAAAACAGTAGATAAATGAAAACAATAGATAAATGAAAACAATAGATACATGAAAACAGTAGATAAATGAAAACAATAGATAAATGAAAACAATAGATAAATGAAAACAGTAGATAAATGAAAACAGTAGATAAATGAAAACAATAGATAAATGAAAACAGTAGATAAATGAAAACAATAGATAAATGAAAACAATAGATAAATGAAAACAGTAGATAAATGAAAACAATAGATAAATGAAAACAATAGATAAATGAAAACAATAGATAAATGAAAACAATAGATAAATGAATAAAGCGACACAAACTATGAACCATCCACCCCTTTTTTTTTTTCTATGTGATTGAGGGAGGCAAAAGGCATAACTGCCTATAGCGAGTGCCTCCCCCAAAGTTGAAAGAGTGACAGGGCCAAAATCAAGGGACGTTCGAGCCAAAATGCCTGGACACACGGAGTTTGAAGCAATTTAAGTCATAGGAAGGGGGGTGACATGCTTTGTTCTCTTTCTTGGTTGTATCCATTCGGCCCCATGCATGCTACTGTTTTAAGACGTTTATCCCCATCCAGGTGTCGATTTCATCCTGGCGAGCGATAGCGAGCCATCATTGTATGGAGAAATCCGGCTTCGCCGGAGAAATTTTTCTATCGAAAAATGTACAAATTTAGCTTGCTGTCAAAACAAATATATATATATGGTGGCTCGCTACCGCTCGCCAGGAAAATATTGACACCTAGATGGGGTAAACGTCTTAAAACAGTAGGCTGAATGGGGCCGAATGGATACAAGCCAGAGAAAGAGAGAAAATGAGAGAAGAAAAGCAGGTGACTCCCCTTAATGTGGCATTTCAACTATTCTACACCAGTTATGCATCGGTCACCCATATATATATATATATATATATATATATATATATATATATATATATATATATATATATATATATACAGGTATATACTGTATATATATATATATATATATATATATATATATATATATATATATATATATATATATAGGGTTTAAATGACTATCTATATTATTTCACCCTATATATATATATATATATTACAGGGTTTAAATGACTATCTATATTATTTCACCCTATATATATATATATATTACAGGGTTTAAATGACTATCTATATTATTTCACCCTATATATATATATATATTACAGGGTTTAAATGACTATCTATATTATTTCACCCTATATATATATATATATATATATATATATACAGGGTTTAAATGACTATCTATATTATTTCACCCTATATATATATATATATTACAGGGTTTAAATGACTATCTATATTATTTCACCCTATATATATATATATATATATTACAGGGTTTAAATGACTATCTATATTATTTCACCCTATATACAGTATCTTCGTCGCTCATACATTTATATTAGTGTGTGTTTTCACCAACCAACTTCTAAACTCAATTAAGCGGAGGTCTCCACTTGAGGGATTCTTTGCTTGACCCCTTTCTCCCTCATGTTTAGCCCCATTGCTTTTGATATTATAAAACGTTTGCCCCATTAGTTTAGCGATTTTAAGAACTTTCACCTCATATTAAGACCTTTCGTGCCATTCAGGTGTCGATTTTATCCTGGCGAGCGATAGCGAGCCTGTAATTTAAGAGGAACCGGCCTCTGGCCGGGACATTTTTCTACCGAAAAATGTACAAATTTATCTTGAAAGGGACTCAAGGGGGTGTAATTTTAAGCTTGATGGAGGTCTAGGGAACAAACTAAATACCTCCCCTTAATGAAATCAACAAATACATGTAGGACTCGAAGCTAGGACACTCACACCGAAATTCCACGCATTTATACATTACGCTATCAAGAGATTTTTTTTTTTTTTTTATTATTTATTTTATTTTTTTTATTGAAGACTTCTGCACAAGCCTACGATTTATTTTGATATAATAAAATGTGGCGGTTCATTTCCCTCTCTTGTGGAGTGGTGGGTGGGGAGAGAGCCTTCTGCTTAGCTAGCCTAACCTTCCACTTGGTAGCAATTTTTTGTTAGAATCAAGTCCGAACTGTCTAGTAGGGGCCGTAAGGTCTGTGCAGTCTGTGTATATGTGCAACTCTATGTAACTCTTAAGGGAGCCCATCTCGCTTTTTTTTTCTCTTTCTCTCCCTCTCTTTGGCTTTTATCCATTCAGCCCCATTCAGCCTTCTGTTTTAAGACGTTTACCCCCATCGAAGTGTCAATATTTTCCTGGCGAGCGGTAGCGAGCCAGCATATATATATATATATTTTTTTTTTGACAGCAAGCTAAATTTGTATATTTTTCGATAGAAAAATGTCTCCGGCGAAGCCGGATTTCTCCATACAATGCTGGCTCGCTATTGCTCGCCAGGAAGAAATTGACACCTTGATGGGGATAAACGTCTTAAAACAGTTGGCTGAATGGGGCCGAATGGATACAAGCCAAAGAGAGAGTGAGAGAAAGAGAAAGAAACGAGGTGGGCTCCCTTAACAAAATGATTATCCCATCCTGTATTCATCGTCTAGTCTTCCACATAATCAATCTGAAGGAGGGACGAGAATGGTTTCTTTTCAATATATTGTTTATGCAGGCATTTCATCAAACCTGCATTGTTGTACATATTGTCTCCGCTCCTCTCATGTCTTCATTAATCTGTCTCTCGGTGTATCATATGTGGAGTTTTTATATATAATATATATATATATTATAATTATATATATGTACGGTATATATTTTGCCAGTGTTCTCTGTTCCATTGTTTCTCTTCCCCACTCTGACTGCTTTCTTTATTATACCATCCTCCCCCTCCCCCCCCCCCTCTCTCCCCTTTCCCTCCTCGTTCCCCACCACCCCTCTCGCCCTGTTATGCATTAAAGGGGGTATGGGTGATTTTTTGGGGTATTTATTAGTTTGAATATATATATTTTTGGTTTTCAGTTTCCTCGCTATACTGTATATCCATAAAGCATTAAACAAAAACTCCACTCCCCTTCGAGATAAATTTGTAAAGTTTTAGATAAGACCTAAAATTACAGGCTCGCTATCGCTTGCCAGGAAATAATCGACACCTAAATGGTACGAAAGGTCCTAACATTGACAAAGAAATGGGGTGAAAGGTCCTAAAATTACCAAACTAATGTAACGAACGTCTTACAATCTAAAGAACAAAAAATGGGGCTAAACATGAAACATGAGGGAGAAGGGGGTCCAAAACACCCCACCCTCTCCCCCTCCAGGCCGCACCACACGAGGGCATTTTTCCCGGCAACTTTCTATTGATCGCCAGCTTCTTCATCCTGGCAACACAATTTTGGGGTATTTTTGTCTTCGGTATCGGCCATTATTTTCAAGTTGGAGAGCTCATACTTGGAATGAATACCAAGGGGGTGCTAGAATAGGTTTTAAGTGGGGAGGGGGGTGGGGCCTCCCCAACTCCCTCAGTTTTCAAGATGGAGATCCCATACTTGGCATGCATACTAAGGGGGTTTTAAGTGTTACGACCGGGCACTCGGGTACACTAGGGCTCTTACACAGGACTCGAGTATGGCTCGCTGCCACAACGGAAACACACGATCCCAACCCCAGAGTACTGCCAGCCGAACAAAAAACGCCACTACCCTCCAGAGTTCTATCTGCTATAACGGGGTATACAAGAACTCGGTACTAGCGTTTCACACAACAGACTAATAACAAGACAGGAGTTATCTAGTCTGGTCAACAATCAAACAAAGAAGAAAGTACTACAACACTAAAGAATAGTGTTGGCCGAAGCCGAAGTAATCCACCCTTGAACTAAGAACTTAAGAAGTCCTCCACCCTCTACTTCGGATCGGCACTATTACGTTACGTTAAACAATAGTCCTCGAGCATCAAGCAAGGAATCTTCTGATAAGTTAGATGCTTCTCGAATACTCGTAAGAAGTAAGTATCGGATTTTGAACAGCAATTTAATGAATAACTCACTGGTAATTAAAGGCTTTAAATTGATATAAGAAGAATTATAAGAATAAGCAATAGGATATGGCAAACATTAAGAAGAAGTACTCCGACAATGCACTGGCAATAGCCTACTAAGATTGTGCTCGTGGGCCACTAATCTCTGAAGTAGCTAAGCGTGCCACACATGAAATCAATAGTGCTTAAACAATAATATACATAAGGAGAAGCTTCAATACTATGCTGTATCTGCTGGTCGAGCAAAGTCTAGCTGGGATATCTAAGGTTAAGAGACAATGGCTGAGCAAGCGGCTCGTAGCCTAGCGAGGTCCTTAAGACTGTGCGGCCAAATTACGGTAATTGACGGGATGCTCTCTTGAGAGATCCAGATCACTAGTATCTGGTTCTCTCCTGGCGATCCTCTCAAAGTCAAGCAAATGAGATAGCACAGTGTTGGGTGGCACAGGCAAAAGCCCTCACTCGCAACACAGTGCTAAACTCCCACGGTACACAGTCAGAAAGACCACCTAGGCGTTCCACGTCTCCGTTGCAATTGTACTGGTTCAACCGCAACCTAGTACCGGTACTCATAGGAAATCACAACTCAGAAACCCTATCCCAGTCTAGCATTGCCTAAACCAGCAGAAAACAGGAACATGAATAATCGCACACAGGGAAATGCATATACGAGTGCAACAAACATCAATCAATCCTATTCTAGTTAACCCTTCCAAAAATAGGCTATCTAACAGGCACTTATCTCGTGAGAACTCAAGCGATAATACTTTGGCTGACTAAATCTGCACCAAAGGGGTCATTGGTTAAAAAAGGACGAGAAGAGAAGAAAATAGGCTGTTCAGAGAGTAGAGAAAGTTCACATCAGTCGGAAGAATATCGATAGTTGCAAGGGATATGAGAGGTCGCTTTGCCTGATGAGTTCTGATCTAAAAATGGCGAGACCTCCCTTTTTATACTCGGCCCCGTAGCGAGCATAACGGCAATCATGACGTCACATTCTCTCTCTCAATCTGGGATCGACAAAGGATTCCCACGCTCTTGATGAGGGGGGAGGGAGGGGGGAAGGAGGGAGGAGGGAGTGAGGCCTACACACCTCGTGGCGCGCACACTGTCCTCCGTTACATAACTCGCTCTCTCTCATCACATCATTATATATATAAATCTCCCACACACAATACTTATATATAATGATTTAAAATAGAACTCGTTGACTTAGAAGAAAACAAAATACATAATGATAATACTTATAGTACAACGGTTCACATAAACTGAGTTAGGAAACTCTACACAGACTACAGCCAAAGTTCCTGCCCTGACGATCCTAGCGAGAGTGGGGCCTGACTGGGCGTTCTGTACAGCATGCTCATACTCGACATGCGTCACACCTCCCCCAAGATTTTACTTGCTCAACCCTGAGCTAAAATCTGATATACAGAACCCCATCAAACCCCTCACACCCAGCGACCGCATGGCACTAAAACAACGCTGAGTTTATCACTAAAACACATCTTATAAAAAAAAAATTCACATTTCATAACTCCTCCCAACAATAGTAAAAGACACAATATCATGCTCCCAGAGCGAGCTTACAGCAGCTCAGCCGTTTGATAGTTCGTGGACTACTCAAACACTACAGGCTATGACAAACTTATACAATTATCTATATCAAAAAGAAAGAGTTTTTATATGATTTTTATATTTTAATATGTTTTTCCCGGCTGCACTATAAGGGCAGCCTATTTTCTTCTATACCAAACGCTCAACAATCCTGCTTTACGACCCAATACGCTGGGCTACAACCGCGAGCCAACAAGCACCAAGCGCAAAATACTACTCAAACCAAAGCAGGAGGCTACCCGTGTGTCAATTTACCCAGGATCATATACCCCTGAACGACCACATGCAACCTCGTTGTCACAACCGGCAATATGGCTTATGTCCAGGTTATATACCAATAACCTTAGTGACCACCTGGTCAGCCTCATATTCCGATTGTGAAACTGGTCCAAGATCTCGAGAGGGTAATGATCTGGGTAAACTACACCGACCGGACCATAGGCTGGAACATAGATCTCGAAATGCCCCAGCGCATCATCGTCCTTTTCACTTTCATTCATCAGGCTCTGACACGTTGCTGGTGCATTCTTAAGTCCGTCAGGCACAACATTGCACTGGTAGGTACTCCCGTCCACAACAAAACCACATACCTCTTTAGCACGCTCGGACAAAGTTACAAGCAACGACCACTCACGACATTCCTTATCCCTCAGATCCTTCGTCCACACGTAATCCAGCTCTGCTTGCACCATAGGCTGTCGAGCAGGATTTATACGGCAGGGAATTAAACTGAGCCTTGCACTATCTCCAGCCTGCATGTCGGATTCTACCCCGTACCTCAGGCCTGGAGAAGCAACAAACATGCGAAAGTACTGCCATAGCCTAGTAAATAACTGCCTTGCACTGTCTCCACGAACAACATGCCTTGTGCCCTCCCACAACCCAGCCGAGACCGCAGCTTCTAACCTGTAGTCTCCCTCCTTCTCCACCTTCGTCCCTAGAACAGCCAGGTCATGAGAGGGACAATCGGTACCACCCGTGCAGTCACTCCCACAGTTCATTATTGCTAAGGCTTCCCCGCCGATACCGTACATGCGCACCCCCGCATTCCTTGTGACGACATCTGCCTGCGCAGCATCACCGCTTTCAGCGACATGGCCAGATACAGTCGGTCTATGGTAGGGCTGTTGCATTAGACTAGAGCAGCATTGGGAGGCTATGCGACGACCGGGCACTGCGATACCACAGCCGACCTTACCAATCTGCTCAATGTCCTCCTTTTGACCACCACCCTTGGCAGCCATGGGTCGACCCTGACCTGGCAACCATGCCAAAGCCTCGTCGCCCACCTTAAACCACCGAAACAACGAGGCTAACGGTCTTTTAACATTCACGCGACCTGCCCGCGGAACATCTCGCACCGTCCGAGTTGTGAGACTCAGGGGCTCGGCACGACCAGTGGGGTATGAACCGAGCTGGTGCTGGAGTGCTGCACACTGCTGCTCAGGCAGGTGCTCTAGCGCTTCCACAGCCACCAGACTCGTGTCCCCCGCCCACTGCTTCGCCGAGACATGACAATCCCTACTCTCCTCCACCTGTGCCCTACTGCCCCCCTCTCCTTCTCCACCTTGGCCGCGGCAGACCAACGCAGGGACAGTAGGCTGCTCAGGTGGTTGCCTCACAAACTCCTCCAACAGGTTCACATGACATGCTTCCCCGTCCTCGTGTTTAATCTCGACAGCACCATTACCACACTTCTGAACTTCCGGATCCTCCAACTGCAGTTTACAAATATCTGAGGGAACCAACCTGTCTAGATGCTTCCGAAGCAACCCAAGTCCTTCCCCAATATCAAACTGAGCAACCCTTTTTTCTCTCCGTGTGCAACGTTGCTGCCCCGGAGTCTCTTCCGGCCCTACCTCCTCACTAACTGTGACAGGTCCTGGGGCCTCTCCAGACTCCAACATAGGTGCCAATACTAAATCACCCAGGAGAGCCGCCGAGTCAAAACTCTTAAAACCAACTCCAGCTTTAGCCTCCTCCTGTTGATCGTTCCTCTGCTGGTCTGAAGACGGAGGACTAGGCTGTGACACTTTATCTGCCCGAGCTCGGGTGACAACACACGCCATGGGTTGTGTCTGGCACCGCTCGACCCACTCTTGTTCTCCCCCACTCACGTCGGCCGGCCTCTCGGCAACGACTAAGGGTAGAACCTCAGAAGCGGGCATTGCAAAGTCGTTGCCGAGAAGAAGGTCGACGCCCTCCACTGGCAGTTTCTCCACAATCCCAACATCCAATTCACGTGCCACACCATCCACCTCCAACTCCAACCGCACCAGCGGGTATGACCGAGTTGCATTAATACCCTGCACCACTACCACCCGAGCCGCATTTATAGGGTAGCCAGTCAAATTGTTCATCAGAGTCTGGGAAGCACCTGTATCACGCAAGACCTCTACTCCATGCTTGCGCCCCGCCCACATCACGCAACCCCGTCCTCTATGGTCGCAAAAAACATCCTGAGCAGGGTTCGAGCCTCCCAGGTGCTTCTGCATTGGCTGTGCCTCAGCCTCTGACGAACTGCCCCGGGCAAACTCAGAAGACTTCGGAGACACACCAATGTTGCAGGCCAAAGACACAGCTGCTGTAGGTGGTTTGCTAGGACACTCTTGCAAAGTGCCCCTTTTCATGACAAAGATAACACTCCAACTCCCCTCTGGGCTTCCCTTGGTACTGGGAAGGGCCCGGCCCCTTCTTAAATGGGACGGTGTTAGTCTTGTGGTCAGTCTTGGTATCATAGCTCTTGTACTTGTTTGCATAATGTATATCACTAACTCGGGGGGGTGGGGTGTCACGCCCCTTGTTACCTGCCTCACTACGCTGGGCAGACCCGCACCCACGAATTAATGATAGCCGGAGGTCAGCCATCTCAGCTGCCTCCTGTAGAGTTTTAGGGTTCTTTTCTTTAATAGTTAAAGTCATATCTGCACCAGTACACTTATAAAACTGCTCGAGCAGAAACAGCTCAGTCAACTGTTCGGCCGTCTCAGCTTTCTCAGAACGTGTCCAGTTAGCAAGTGCATCTTTTAAGTCCCGGGCATGTTCAAGAAAGGTCGCCTCCCTAGTCTTTGTAACACCCCGAAACTTCAATCGATATGTTTCTGGTTGCAACTCGTATGCCCGTAGGACAGCTCTCTTCAATACTGGGTAGTCAATGCAAGATTCTAAAGGCAGTGCATCATAAGCCTTCAGACCCTTACCCGTAAGTCTTGAGGAGACCAGAGCTGCCCACTTCTCTTCAGGCCAATTATGCTCCCTACACTTCTTCTCAAAACGATTAAAAAATTCTGTGACTTCAGTTTCACTAAATGCCGGCACCAACTTGACTAAGTGGGACAAGGACTGTTCTCTTACTTGGCCCTCCCGGCCCATCCGAATCCCTGTCGACTCTGCACGAGTCTTATCTAAGTCTATCTGAGCACAATATTTCTCGGAGTCGTATCTAAGCTCAGCCTCGTGCCTCCTAGTCTCATTCTCCGCCTCAATCTCATGCCTCCTAGACTCAGCCTCAATCTCCTGCTTCCTAGCCTCATTCTTCGCCTCAATCTCCTGCTTCCTAGCCTCATTCTCCATTTTAGCAAGCTCGAGTTTAAATATCATCTCAGGAGACAGGCCGGAAGAGGGAGCTGCCACTACTGAAGGAGGGGGGGCAAGAACTGGGGAACCACCATACGCACCGCCCGAGGGCACTCCAATCTTCCAATGCTCATCCCTCTGTGGGAGAGTGCTAACCTCCGGCAACTGAGTGGACGGCACTGTGGGAGTCGAGTGAGAGGGGATCTGGGGAGGAACCCCCCCAAACGCCCTCTCCTCCGAAACCCCATGTCGCCCACGCAACACCCAGGAAATCAGCTCCCCCTTGGACATCCCTCCTACATTGGATAGACCCAAAACCTTGGCTATCAGGTGCAAGCCATAAACATTCACCCCAGTCAGCCTCTCCTCCGTCACGTGGTACTGCTTACTCACAAAAAGTCTAGCATCCTCCTCACTAGTTACTAACGGCACCTCCTCACTTAGCATCTCTCGCTCCTCGTCAGTACTAGGGCCCGACATACTGAAGTTCACCAAAAAATTCTCGAGACAAAAGTGTTAAACTCCCTTATGCAAGCACTAATTACTAAATTAACTGGAGTCTCTTAAATGCTCTCCTAATTGCCTTACAAAAAAAAAATATTCTTCAATATGTACGCTAAAGTACCAACAAACAAATGTTGTACAACTCTGCAAAAAATTATACTGTTCACAAAATCCTAAGCAAGGTCGCCATTTGTAACGACCGGGCACTCGGGTACACTAGGGCTCTTACACAGGACTCGAGTATGGCTCGCTGCCACAACGGAAACACACGATCCCAACCCCAGAGTACTGCCAGCCGAACAAAAAACGCCACTACCCTCCAGAGTTCTATCTGCTATAACGGGGTATACAAGAACTCGGTACTAGCGTTTCACACAACAGACTAATAGCAAGACGGGAGTTATCTAGTCTGGTCAACAATCAAACAAAGAAGAAAGTACTACAACACTAAAGAATAGTGTTGGCCGAAGCCGAAGTAATCCACCCTTGAACTAAGAACTTAAGAAGTCCTCCACCCTCTACTTCGGATCGGCACTATTACGTTACGTTAAACAATAGTCCTCGAGCATCAAGCAAGGAATCTTCTGATAAGTTAGATGCTTCTCGAATACTCATAAGAAGTAAGTATCGGATTTTGAACAGCAATTTAATGAATAACTCACTGGTAATTAAAGGCTTTAAATGGACATAAGAAGAATTATAAGAATAAGCAATAGGATATGGCAAACATTAAGAAGAAGTACTCCGACAATGCACTGGCAATAGCCTACTAAGATTGTGCTCGTGGGCCACTAATCTCTGAAGTAGCTAAGCGTGCCACACATGAAATCAATAGTGCTTAAACAATAATATACATAAGGAGAAGCTTCAATACTATACTGTATCTGCTGGTCGAGCAAAGTCTAGCTGGGATATCTAAGGTTAAGAGACAATGGCTGAGCAAGCGGCTCGTAGCCTAGCGAGGTCCTTAAGACTGTGCGGCCAAATTACGGTAATTGACGGGATGCTCTCTTGAGAGATCCAGATCACTAGTATCTGGTTCTCTCCTGGCGATCCTCTCAAAGTCAAGCAAATGAGATAGCACAGTGTTGGGTGGCACAGGCAAAAGCCCTCACTCGCAACACAGTGCTAAACTCCCACGGTACACAATCAAAAAGACCCCCTAGGCTTCCCACGTCTCCGTTGCAATTGTGCTGGTTCAACCAACCTAGCACTCATAGGAAATCACAACTCGAGGAACCCTATCCCAGTCTAGCATTACCTAAACCAGCAGAAAACAGGAACATGAATAATAGTACACAGGGAAATACATATACGAGTGCAACAAACATTAATCAATCCTATTCTAGTTAACCCTTCCAAAAATAGGCTATCTAACAGGCACTTATCTCGTGAGAACTCAAGCGATAATACTTTGGCTGACTAAATCTGCACCAAAGGGGTCATGGAGGTTACACAGGGACGAGAAGAGTAGAAGATAGGCTGTTCAGAGAGTAGAGAAAGTTCACATCAGTCGGAAGAATATGGATAGTTGCAAGGGATATGAGAAGTCGCTTTGCCTGATGAGTTCTGAGGAAAATGCGGCGGGACCTCCCTTTTTATACTCGGCCCCGTAGCGAGCATAACGGCAATCATGACGTCACATACTCTCTCAATCGGGGATCGACAAAGAACTTCCCACGCTTGAGGAGGGAGGGAGGGGGGAATTAGGCCTACCCCTCGTGGCACGCTCACTGGTCGGTGTTACATAACTCTCTCTCTCTTCGCATCATTATATATATATAAATCCCACACACAATACTTATATCTAATGATATAAAATAGAACTCGTTGACTTAGAAGAAAACAAAATACATAATGATAATACTTATAGTACAACGGTTCACATAAACTGAGTTAGGAAACTCTACACAGACTACAGCCAAAGTTCCTGCCCTGACGATCCTAGCGAGAGTGGGGCCTGACTGGGCGTTCTGTACAGCATGCTCATACTCGACATGCGTCACACCTGGCAGGGCGGTCTATAAGTCTGGCTGCCTTCCTGGCTGGGGGGTCTATAAGTCTAGTTGACTTCCTGGCTGGTGGGTCTATAAGTCTAGCTGCCTTCCTGGCTGGGGGGTCAATAAGTCTAGCTGCCTTCCTGGCTTGGGTTTTATAAATCTAGCTGCCTTCCTGGCTGGGCAGTCTATAAGTCTGGCTGGGGGGTCTATAAGTCTAGCTGCCTTCCTGGCTGGGGGTGTCTATAAGTCTAGCTGCCTTTATGCCTGTGGGTCTATAAGCTGGCTGGAGGGTCTATAAGTCTAGCTGCCTATCTGGCTGGGGGGTCTATAAGTCTAGCTGCCTTCCTGGCTGGGGGGTTTATAAGTCTAGCTGCCTTCCTGGCAGGGAGGTCTATATGTCTAGCTGCCTTCCTTGCTAGGGGATCTATAAGTCTAGCTGCCTTCCTATTTGGGGAGTCTATAAGTGTAGCTGCCTTCCTGGCTGGGGGGTGGGGGGTCTATAAGTCTAGCTGCCTTCCTGGCTGGGGGGTCTATTTGTCTAGCTGCCTTCCTGGCTGGGGGTCTATAAGTCTAGCTGCCTTCCTGGCTGGGGGGTCTATAAGTCTAGCTGCCTTCCTGGCTGGGGGATCAATAAGTCTAGCTGCCTTCCTGGCTGGGGTTTTATAAATCTAGCTGCCTTCCTGGCTGGGCGGTCTATAAGTCTGGCTGCTTCCTGGCTGGGGGGTCTATAAGTCTAGCTGCCTTCCTGGCTGGTGGGTCTATAAGTCTAGCTGCCTTCCTGGCTGGTGGGTCTATAAGTCTAGCTGCCTTCCTGGCTGGGGGGTCAATAAGTCTAGCTGCCTTCCTGGCTTGGGTTTTATAAATCTAGCTGCCTTCCTGGCTGGGCGGTCTATAAGTCTGGCTGTGGGGTCTATAAGTCTTGCTGCCTTCCTGGCTGGGGGGTCTATAAGTCTAGCTGCCTTCCTGGCTGGGGAGTCTATAAGTCTAGCTGCCCTCCTGGTTGGGGGGTCTATAAGTATAGCTGCCTTCCTGGCTGGGGGTCTATAAGTCTAGCTGCCTTCCTGGCTGGGGGGTCTATTTGTCTAGCTGCCTTCCTGGCTGGGGGGTCTATAAGTCTAGCTGACTTCCTGGCTGGAGGGTCTATAAGTCTAGCTGGCTTCATGGCTGGGGGGTCTATAAGTCTACCTGACTTCCTGGCTGGAGGGTCTATAAGTCTAGCTGGCTTCCTGGCTGGGGGGTCTATAAGTCTAGCTGCCTTCCTGGCTGGGGGGTCTACAAGTCTAGCTGCCTTCCTGGCTGGGGGTTCTATAAGTCTAGCTGCCTTCCTGGCTGGGGTTCCTTAAGTCTAGCTGCCTTCCTCGCTGGGGGGTCTATAAGTCTAGCTGCCTTCCTGGCTGGGGGATCAATAAGGCTAGCTGTCTTCCTGGCTGGGGTTTTAAAAATCTAGGTGCCTTCCTGGCTGGGGGGTCTATAAGTCTAGCTGCCTCCCTGGCTGGGCGGTCTATAAGTCTAGCTGCCTTCCTGCCTGGGGGGTCTATAAGTATAGCTGCCTTCCTGGCTGGGGGTCTATAAGTCTAGCTGCCTTCCTGGTTGGGGGGTCTATTTGTCTAGCTGCCTTCCTGGCTGGGGGGTCTATAAGTCTAGCTGACTTCCTGGCTGGAGGGTCTATAAGTCTAGCTGGCTTCCTGGCTGGGGGGTCTATAAGGCTAGCTGCCATCCTGGCTGGGGAGTCTATAAGTCTAGCTGCCTTCCTGGCTGGGGGGTCTATAAGTCTAGCTGCCTTCCTGGCTGGGGTGTCTATAAGTCTAGCTGCCTTCCTGGTTGGGGGGGTCTATAAGTCTAGCTGCCTTCCTTGCTGGGGGGGTCTATTATCTAGCTGCCTTCCTGGCTGGGGGGTCTATAAGGCTAGCTTCCTTCCTGGCTGGGGGGTCTATAAATCTAGCTGCCTTCCTGGCTGGGGGGTCTATAAGTCTAGCTGCCTCCCTGGCTGGGGGGTCTATAAGTCTAGCTGCCTTCCTGCCTGGGGGATCTATAAGTCTAGCTGCCTTCCTGGCTGGGAGGTCTATAAGTCTAGCTGCCTTCCTGGCTGGTGGGTCTAGCTGCCTCCCTGGCTGGGGGGTCTATAAGTCTAGCTGCCTTCCTGGCTGGGGGGTCTATAAGTCTAGCTGCCTTCCTGGCTGGGGTTCAATAAGTCTAGCAGCCTTCCTGGCTGGGGGGTCTATAAGTCTAGCTGCCTTCCTGGCTGGGGGTTCTATAAGTCTAGCTGCCTTCCTGGCTGGGGTTCCTTAAGTTTAGCTGCCTTCCTGGCTGGGGGGTCTATAAGTCTAGCTGCCTTCCTGGCTGGGGAGTCTATAAGTCTTGCTGCCTTCCTGGCTGGGGGATCAATAAGTCTAGCTGCCTTCCTGGCTGGGGTTTTATAAATCTAGCTGCCTTCCTGTCTGGGCGGTCTATAAGTCTGGCTGCCTTCCTGGCTGGGGGGTCTATAACTCTAGCTGCCTTCCTGGCTGGTGGGTCTATAAGTCTAGCTGCCGTCCTGGATGGTGGGTCTATAAGTCTAGCTGCCTTCCTGGCTGGGGGTTCAATAAGTCTAGCTGCCTTCCTGGCTTGGGTTTTATAAATCTAGCTGCCTTCCTGGCTGGGCAGTCTATAAGTGTAGCTGCCTTCCTGGCTGGGGGGTCTATAAGTCTAGCTGCCTTCCTGGCTGGGGAGTGTATAAGTCTAGCTACCTTCCTGGTTGGGGGGTCTATAAGTCTAGCCGCCTTCCTGGCTGGGGGGTCTACAATTCTAGCTGCCTTCCTGGCTGGGGGTTCTATAAGTCTAGCTGCCTTCCTGGCTGGGGTTCCTTAAGTCTAGCTGCCTTCCTGGCTGGGGGGTCTATAAGTCTAGATGCCTTCCTGGATGGGGGATCAATAAGGCTAACTGCCTTCCTGGCTGGGGTTTTATAAATCTAGCAGCCTTCCTGCCTAGGGGGGTCTATAAGTATAGCTGCCTTCCTGGCTGGGGGTCTATAAGTCTAGCTGCCTTCCTGGCTGGGGGGTCTATTTGTCTAGCTGCCTTCCTGGCTGGGGGGTCTATAAGTCTAGCTGACTTCCTGGCTGGAGGGTCTATAAGTCTAGCTGGCTTCCTGGCTGGGGGGTCTATAAGTCTACCTGACTTCCTGGCTGGAGGGTCTATAAGTCTAGCTGGCTTCCTGGCTGGGGGGTCTATAAGTCTAGCTGCCTTCCTGGCTGGGGGGTCTACAAGTCTAGCTGCCTTCCTGGCTGGGGGTTCTATAAGTCTAGCTGCCTTCCTGGCTGGGGTTCCTTAAGTCTAGCTGCCTTCCTCGCTGGGGGTCTATAAGTCTAGCTGCCTTCCTGGCTGGGGGATCAATAAGGCTAGCTGTCTTCCTGGCTGGGGTTTTAAAAATCTAGGTGCCTTCCTGGCTGGGGGGTCTATAAGTCTAGCTGCCTCCCTGGCTGGGCGGTCTATAAGTCTAGCTGCCTTCCTGCCTGGGGGGTCTATAAGTATAGCTGCCTTCCTGGCTGGGGGTCTATAAGTCTAGCTGCCTTCCTGGCTGGGGGGTCTATTTGTCTAGCTGGCTTCCTGGCTGGGGGGTCTATAAGTCTAGCTGACTTCCTGGCTGGAGGGTCTATAAGTCTAGCTGGCTTCCTGGCTGGGGGGTCTATAAGGCTAGCTGCCATCCTGGCTGGGGAGTCTATAAGTCTAGCTGCCTTCCTGGCTGGGGGGTCTATAAGTCTAGCTGCCTTCCTGGCTGGGGTGTCTATAAGTCTAGCTGCCTTCCTGGTTGGGGGGGGTCTATAAGTCTAGCTGCCTTCCTTGCTGGGGGGGTCTATTTTCTAGCTGCCTTCCTGGCTGGGGGGTCTATAAGGCTAGCTTCCTTCCTGGCTGGGGGGTCTATAAATCTAGCTGCCTTCCTGGCTGGGGGGTCTATAAGTCTAGCTGCCTCCCTGGCTGGGGGGTCTATAAGTCTAGCTGCCTTCCTGCCTGGGGGATCTATAAGTCTAGCTGCCTTCCTGGCTGGGGGAGGTCTATAAGTCTAGCTGCCTTCCTGGCTGGTGGGTCTAGCTGCCTCCCTGGCTGGGGGGTCTATAAGTCTAGCTGCCTTCCTGGCTGGGGGGTCTATAAGTCTAGCTGCCTTCCTGGCTGGGGTTCAATAAGTCTAGCAGCCTTCCTGGCTGGGGGGTCTATAAGTCTAGCTGCCTTCCTGGCTGGGGGTTCTATAAGTCTAGCTGCCTTCCTGGCTGGGGTTCCTTAAGTTTAGCTGCCTTCCTGGCTGGGGGGTCTATAAGTCTAGCTGCCTTCCTGGCTGGGGAGTCTATAAGTCTTGCTGCCTTCCTGGCTGGGGGATCAATAAGTCTAGCTGCCTTCCTGGCTGGGGTTTTATAAATCTAGCTGCCTTCCTGTCTGGGCGGTCTATAAGTCTGGCTGCCTTCCTGGCTGGGGGGTCTATAACTCTAGCTGCCTTCCTGGCTGGTGGGTCTATAAGTCTAGCTGACGTCCTGGATGGTGGGTCTATAAGTCTAGCTGCCTTCCTGGCTGGGGGTTCAATAAGTCTAGCTGCCTTCCTGGCTTGGGTTTTATAAATCTAGCTGCCTTCCTGGCTGGGCAGTCTATAAGTCTAGCTGCCTTCCTGGCTGGGGGGTCTATAAGTCTAGCTGCCTTCCTGGCTGGGGAGTCTATAAGTCTAGCTACCTTCCTGGTTGGGGGGGTCTATAAGTCTAGCCGCCTTCCTGGCTGGGGGGTCTACAATTCTAGCTGCCTTCCTGGCTGGGGGTTCTATAAGTCTAGCTGCCTTCCTGGCTGGGGTTCCTTAAGTCTAGCTGCCTTCCTGGCTGGGGGGTCTATAAGTCTAGATGCCTTCCTGGATGGGGGATCAATAAGGCTAACTGCCTTCCTGGCTGGGGTTTTATAAATCTAGCTGCCTTCCTGGCTGGGGGGGTCTATAAGTCTAGCTGCCTCCCTGGCTGGGCGGTCTATAAGTCTAGCTGCCTTCCTGCCTGGGGGGTCTATAAGTCTAGCTGCCTTCCTGGCTGGGGGTCTATAAGTCTAGCTGCCTTCCTGGCTGGGGGGTCTATTTGTCTAGCTGCCTTCCTGGCTGGGGGGTCTATAAGTCTAGCTGCCTTCCTGGCTGGGGGTTCTATAAGTCTAGCTGCCTTCCTGGCTGGGGTTCCTTAAGTCTAGCTGCCTTCCTGGCTGGGGGGGTCTATAAGTCTAGCTGCCTTCCTGGCTGGGGGATCAATAAGGCTAGCTGCCTTCCTGGCTGGGGTTTTATAAATCTAGCTGCCTTCCTGGCTGGAGGGTCTATAAGTCTAGCTGCCTCCCTGGCTGGGCGGTCTATAAGTCTAGCTGCCTTCCTGCCTGGGGGGTCTATAAGTCTAGCTGCCTTCCTGGCTGGGGGTCTATAAGTCTAGCTGCCTTCCTGGCTGGGGGGTCTATTTGTCTAGCTGCCTTCCTGGCTGGGGGGTCTATAAGTCTAGCTGCCTTCCTGGCTGGGGGGTCTATTCTAGCTGTCTTCCTGGCTGGGGTGTCTATAAGTCTAGCTGCATTCCTGGCTGGAGGGTCTATAAGTCTAGCTGGCTTCCTGGCTGGGGGGTCTATAAGGCTAGCTGCCATCCTGGCTGGGGAGTCTATAAGTCTAGCTGCCCTCCTGGTTGGGGGGTCTATAAGTCTAGCCGCCTCCCTGGCTGGGGAGTCTATAAGTGTAGCTGCTGTTCCTGGCTGGGGGGTCTATAAGCCTAGCTGCCTTCCTGGCTGGGGGGTTTAATATATAGCTGCCTTCCTGGCTGGGGTTCTATAAGTCTAGCTGCCTTCCTGGCTGGGGGTCTATAAGTCTAGCTGCCTATATGCCTGTGGGTCTATAAGCTGGCTGGGGGGTCTATAAGTCTAGCTGCCTTCCTGGCTGGGGGGTCTATAAGTCTAGCTGCCTTCCTGGCTGGGGGGTTTATAAGTCTAGCTGCCTTCCTGGCAGGGAGGTCTATATGTCTAGCTGCCTTCCTTGCTAGGGGATCTATAAGTCTAGCTGCCTTCCTGGTTGGGGAGTCTATAAGTGTAGCTGCCTTCCTGGCTGCGGGTAGGGGGTCTATAAGTCTAGCTGCCTTCCTGGCTGGGGTGTCTATATGTCTAGCTGCCTTCCTGGCTGGGGGGTCTAAGAGTCTAGCTGCATTCCTGGCTGGGGGGTCTATAAGTCTAGCTGCCTTCCTGGCTGGGGTTCAATAAGTCTAGTTGCCTTTCTGGCTGGAGTGTCTACAAGTCTAGCTGCCTTCCTGGCTGGGGGTTCTATAAGTCTAGCTGCCTTTCTGGCTGGGGTTCCTTAAGTCTAGCTGCCTTCCTGGCTGGGGGGTCTATAAGTCTGGCTGCCTTCCTGGCTGGGGGTCTATAAGTCTAGCTGCCTTCCTGGCTGGTAAGTCTATAATTCTTGCTGCCTTCCTGGCTGGGGGGTCTATAAGTCTAGCTGCCTTCCTGGCTGGGGGGTCTATAAGTCTAGCTGCCTTCCTGGCTGGGGTTCAATAAGTCTAGCTGCCTTCCTGGATGGGGGGTCTACAAGTCTAGCTGCCTTCCTGGCTGGGGGTTCTATAAGTCTAGCTGCCTTCCTGGCTGGGGTTCCTTAAGTCTAGCTGCCTTCCTGGCTGAGGGGTCTATAAGTCTGGCTGCCTTCCTGGCTGGGTGGGGGGGGGTCTATAAGTCTAGGTTCCTTCCTGGCTGGGGGCGTTTGTAAGTCTAGCTGCCTTCCTGGCTGGGGGGTCTATAAGTCTAGCTGCCTTCCTGGCTGGGGGGTCTATAAGTCTAGCTGCCTTCCTGGCAAAGAGGTCTATATGTCTAGCTGCCTTCCTGGCTGGGGGGTCTATATGTCTAGCTGCCTTCCTGGCTGGGGGGTCTATAAGTGTAGCTGCCTTCCTGGCTGGGGGGGGGGGGTCTATAAGTCTAGCTGCCTTCCTGGCTGGAGGGTCTATAAGTCTAGCTTCATTCCTGGTTGGGGGATCTATAAGTCTAGCTGCCTTCTGGGCAGGGGGGTCTATAAGTCTAGCTGCCTTCCTGGCTGGGGGATCTATAAGTCTAGCTGCCTTCCTGGCTGGGGGATCTATAAGTCTAGCTGCCTTCCTGGCTGGGAGGTCTACAAGTCTAGCTGCCTTACTGGGTGGGGGTCTATAAGTATAGCTGCATTCCTGGCTGGGGGGTCTATAAGTCTAGCTGCCTTCCTGGCTGGGGGGTCTATAAGTCTAGCTGCCTTCCTGGCTGGTGGGTCTATAAGTCTAGCTGCCTTTCTGGCTGGGGGGTCTATAAGTCTAGCTTCCTTCCTGGCTGGGGGGTCTATAAGTTTAGCTGCCTTCCGGGCTGGGGGGTCTATAAGTCTAGCTGCCCTCATCGCTGGGGGGTCTATAAGTCTAGCTATCTTCCTGGCTGGGGGGTCTATAAGTCTAGCCGCCTTCCTGGCTGGGGGTCTATAAGTCTAGCTGCCTTCCTGGCTGGGGGGTCTATAAGTATAGCTGCCTTCCTGGCTGGGGAGTCTATAAGTCTAGCTGCCTTCCTGGGTGGGGGGTCTATAAGTCTAGCTGACTTCCGGGCTGGGGGGTCTATAAGTCTAGCTGCCTTCCAGGATGGGGGGTCTATAAGTCTAGCTGCCTTCCTGGCTGGGGGTCTATAAGTCTAGCTGCCTTCCGGGCTGGGGGGTCCATAAGTCTAGCTGCCCTCCTGGCTGGGGGGTCTATTAGTCTAGCTGTCTTCCTGGCCGGGGAGTCTATAAGTCTAACCGACCCCCTGGCTGGGGAGTCTATACGTATACCTGCCTCTCGGGCTGGGGGGTCTATAAGTCTAGCTGCCTTCCTGGCTGGGGG
>JBAKBP010034220.1:0-20920 GCA_037953745.1 Lithodes maja | reverse complement strand
CTCTGTTTATATAAGAACTCAATATTATAAGTGAGACTCGTGTATATGGGTTGTTTTGTGGAAGCCTTGAACCATTTGAGAAGCATGACGCGTTTTGACTGCTTATTCTGGCTATCATTGAGCGAGGTTACCTCCGACATCAATATACCCTTCCTAATTTGAAAACGGTCTTCTATTAATTGCCAGAATAACCAGTTATAATGTGTCACCATCCTCAAGAGGTTAATTGCAGGGTTTCATTTTATCATACACTTGCGGATGCGATATTTGATGTATGTGTTCGTCCTAAATGTGTGTTTGATCTTGTGATTAAGTGTATACACTCTAACCGAATACATAACTGAATATATGACATCCAGCACACACACCCGAATCACACACCAACATGCATAACATGGTTGCATGAAGAAAAAAAACATATTATAGGGACACGCAGACCAAAATGATCCTTCTCACACACACACAGATGTACACACCAATTATACACACATACTCAAAACATGACATATGCACATTTTCCAAACATGCTCACACGTTAGTTAGTCTGGACATTAATAAACTTTCCACATGAAGCTAAATATTACCAAAGTGTTCATACATTTGAGGGAGATTTACAAGAGAACCTTTGTCGTCAATGTTCTATTGGCATTATGTTCCGGGAACATTACGATTGCTGTTAACGTGTATTTTAATTGGTAATGTTGGTTTTTGGTAGTATTTTGGGGTTGTTTTGCACTATTTCTTGATTCCTTTTGGCTCAACCAAAAATGTCTGAGTGATCTTGCACTTGACCCGGCCGGGATTAAATATAATGTTTATAATTGTCAGTGATGAAACTAACAGTTATGGAGGATTGTTATAGCCACGATAAACACTGGCAATTCCTCTGACCCCTTGAGCATCATAACGCATTTTTACAGTGTTATCTGGCTATTAGTATACGATTATAGTAAGATTAGTTTGGGTTTAGCTAAGTGAGAGGGTTAATTGAGACTGTTTTTGCCTTTTCAATGCCCATAGCTCATTCCTAAGCTACATACATCGACTAACGATAATCATAGTATTGAGTCATGATCCTCAGTGTTTAGTTGCTCACTGTATTCTGAGACACGACTCTTGCACTTGGGATATGTCTTGCCATCAAACAAAATGTTCAAATATCTTTAAATTTGTTGTTAAATCATATATTGTAGTAATCCATATTTTGGCGATATTATTTGGTAAAACATAATTATCCAAATTATCTGGGTATATAATGTTTATTAAAAAGCAAGTTCTATCCAAAAATCCATCCATGTTGTTATTATTGCATAAAGACAAACACAAGGGGTCCACAAATAATAATGAGTGGGTTAGGAACTATGGCATCGGAGTGTACATAATGGCAGATCTCGATCTTTTATTTTTCTGAATCTTCAGTTAATATTACCCATACTGATATACCTGCTGCTTCTAATATACAGTAGCTTCTAATTTGATTATATCTTGAAGTTCTGTATATGGGTGGTTTGGAATAATATTCTGAATACACAATTGGTACTACATAAAAGAAATACAAAATCTGAGCTGCCGGAAAACTGTTACCATATTGTGTGTTCAATATTAGCATCAATGTAAACTACTGTCTATGATAAATAGTTCTCAGAAAAATCTGTACATATCTTTGAATGTACTCAAATCGTAATGTAATGCATTGACCATATATTATACAGTACATATAAAAGGAAATAAAATACAAAACATCTGGCCATATTGTAATCACTTAAGTTACATGAATATGCTTAAACTTACTGTGTTGAGGTAGGGTTTATATATTTATTTAATGTATTAATTATATTAAGTATTAATTTGTTTTGTTTACGTGCGAAAAACATCGTTAACATTTATTGTTTCATTAAAATCATAATATTCCCATATATGTGGGATGATAGATAGAAAGAGAGAAAGGCTGGTATTTAAATAACTAGGTAGACCGAACAAAATAATTGGTGGATAAATAGAATGTAGGTCGATATATAGAGTTACATAAGAGTGCCAGAGAGGCAGGAAACTATATATTTACTTACAATAATATATTTATGGATACAAGAACTAAGAATATTTAGTTAAGGTTATAATTTGAGTTAACTTCATTGGTCACAACTTATGACTGGTATTATAAATGTAAATTTAATATTTTCCAAGTATGAATATGTGGTTTAAGTATATATAATTTTAACTTCTAGTAGTTATTAGAGTTTCATGAATATATGGAAACAAATTTGATCTTACAAATCTGGTTTCGATATTTCACTGGCTATAATTATAAATCACATTGGTATTATAATTCACTATTTTCCACGTGACTTTATAATTATATCCATATGTGTGTGGAGAGTGAGAGACGAGTAACTAGATGATCTGATCGATATACAGAATAATTATTAATAGTAAGAATAGTAGGAACATTTGGGGCAGGAGGATAGGAATCCTTCTCCCCTTGTAAAATTCACATAATAAACGAGACCATGAAACAAATAATACAAAAACAAAATAATACACAAAAATAAGGACGAGGGAACGCGAAAGTGGTCATGAACCATGGAAATGTTGATTCTGAACAGGCTCTGTCTCGAGTCGACCACCCCTGGCTATTGGGCATGTGCCTGAGTATATACATCCATGCATTCATGAACATTCGGTGTACAATTACTGCTGATTTGAACTTTAAGAATAACAGGATTGAAACTATTAAGAGGGGATGGTCATTTTTGTCTCCCTTATGCTCAGCCCCATTAGTCAACATTAAGACCTTTCGTGCAGGCACATTTCGGTGTCTATGCTTTCTGGCGAGCGACAGCGATCCTGTAATTTTGGAGGAACCGACATTTGGCCGGGACGTTTTTCTACCGACAAAATTATACATTTATCTCTAAGGGGAATCTTGGGGTGGGAGTATGTTATTATAGTTTGGGATATACTGTATGTGAGAGAAACTGTACTCTATCTGTAATGTACCTTTAACGTACAATAATGAACATATGTATGTCTAGAAGTGTCCAAGGTTTGTGAGCGAGATAAATGTGTGAGCCTTGATATTACGGTATTAACCCTGTGAGTATTATGACGCGTTTTAGCTGTTTATTATGGCTGTTAGTAGACCAATTTATTCAGATTAGGAAGGGTATTATGGAAGTGAGACGGTTAACCGATATTTTTTTCTCCCTTTTAATTCCCACAGATCCTTACTAAGCTGTGACTAAGTTTCCCAAATTTGTGACTGTTGCTAATGGGATGGTAAACTGGTCATATTACTGCAATAATTTGTGTGAATTTGTTGACAAATGTCTGTAGTATACATAAGCTGCCGTATATATAAGGCAATCTTTATAATAGTGGACGAAGCTGCTTGCCGCAATGAGTTTACCAGGAAATTATATAATTTATACAAGTGTGTTTCTGAATTCTGCACTTAATTTTCTTATTCTAATATGCTGTTTTAATCCCAAAAGTGACTTCATTATAAATTGATTAATATAATATATTCCAAAACTACATAGTTTAATAATCGAATTATGCAAGTTACATTAAATATCTTTATGATCGCAGGAATCACAACATTGTCAAAAAGGTCACATATTTAAGTCACAAATCTGGATCACGGCGATTATTATAGTTACCGTATAATTTGTATAGTTGTAACGGTGATAAAATAATGAATACTTCCACATGATTCATTCCGATTGTTGATATATACACTAATTTTATTCAATTGTGTTGCCATGGTGATAGGCAGTGCAAGATAAATACATGAATGTTATACAACAACACATGCTCGACCATTCCTTTGTTTCAGTGATCATATTATTTTTCTCCAGAATATGATTCCCTTTTATCACACCCCTGAGGATGAGATCTTTGATTAAGTACATTTGTGCTGGTCTAGCTAAATTGTATATGTTGGATATCATATAAATTCATTTGACCTTCCAATTGAGGCAAAATGTTAAACTAAACATTTATGTAGACAAAATTAATGAGGTTTTACCCATGACCCAGCCGCAAATCGCACATACACACACATAAACACACATGCATTACATACAGAAAATATTAGATATATACAAATTATACACACGCACACACAAACCAACTCTCTAACACGCACACACTCACTCACTCACTCACACACACACACACACACACACACACACACACAAACACACACGTACTCTCCAGTTATATATCTAGAATGGCAAATTAACTTTAAACATGATTCCCAGATTACCAAAGCTTGTTAAATTTAGATGAGCTTTTTCAGTCAATCTCCAATGTGCAATTTTTGTTGGCAATATTTCGGGGTTCTTTGTCACTATTACCTCGGTCTTCTGTTACGTCCTGGGATATATAAACACTAGGCTCTTTCTATTGGACTAGGTATGCGGCAACAAGCAACAACTGAAAACGCTAGATCCAACCCTTATCTATAAACCCAGGCAACAAACCACCCTAAACCGTCAAGAGTCCTGCCTGGACAACGAGGTATCCTATGACTCGGTTACAGGGTGCACGCACTATAGACTGCTGATAGTCAAGCAGGCTATATAAAAGATCACACAATTAAGTTGACTTAAAGCTTCAAGGAAAAGATAGATAACGGAATTAAATTGCAGAAACAATTTAATAACAAACTAGAAGAAAGTACATTTAACGTTCCTTTAACACTTAAAGAGCGGCCTATGCGGTATATAATATGTAGCCACCAGCGGGGTGTTTTTACCCAAAATAGGGCTGTTTACGTGATCATTTTCATGCCTAAATAAGACCCAGAACGTAAAACAAGTATCTATCCCTGAAAGGGCATAAACAGAGCTTTCGAATGACACCATAACGATCCTTTTATGATGGCTAGTTTTCTTGCAAAAACCGTGCAACGCGAGTGCAAAAAGCATGTAATTAGGCACTTTCCCCATACAATTCCGTATATAGCGAGGGAGAGAGGGAGGGAGGAGGTGAGATTCGTGTCAGTAGGTTCGCCGCGGTGGTCTGGAGCAGTCATACGCTCGCTACTCTCCTGCCACCACTTGTCTCTCTCTCTCTCTCAGCAACATTACGTGCTGAAATTGCCACACGATATATGTCGAGCACCGCCACATAGTCCAGCTTTATTTAACTCGACTTATGTTGCGCGCCGCTAAAGAAGGGTTAATTAATAAAACTAATCACCCCTGTGTGAAAGAAGGTGAGAGCAAACAGTCCTCAAAACATCGTACAGGTAGACAAGATGCAGGTTTCTAAACTGCATGCGGCTACTGTAGGATCTGATGCTTAGCAAAGAAAGTAAGTTACGGATGTAGAGAACTCTTAACTAATAAGCAGGAATAAATACTAGTGATAGGACCTACAGTGTATAATGGCATAGGTATAATTAAATAAAGGCAGCCACTCGCAACATAACCACATACAGGTGTGCTTCTCACTCTTAGTCAGGCAAGCCTGCTCGGACAGAGTCTCTAAGCCACACCCTGACTCCCAATGCTCACAAAGACGGTAAACTGTGGCACAATAACAAGCATACAGATATAATAAACCGCTAGCTGTTAATCTGCCAGGTGGCAGAGGTCTAGCCGGAAGGATATAGGCTTCGGATACCCGGGCTGAGCCACCTGCTCTAGCCTAGGGACGTTCCCAAGTCTGTGCGCCAAATTACTCTAATTGAAAGGGTGCTCTCTTGAGAGACTCAGATCCCAAGTATCCGACTCTCTCCTGGCGACCCTAAAACAAACGCAAGGAGTGCTAGCGCAGTGCTGAGTGGACTAGGCAAGGGCCCTCACACAACACAACACTAGACACACAGGCACACAGACAAGAAAATGCCCCCAGACTCCCACGGGTATCCTAGTAAAGTCTTGCAGGTCCACAGGACTCGCACCAGCAGACTTTACTTAAAGGATCGCAAAAAGCCTCTCCTCCGGTCTAGCCCCTGCTCACCTGCCACAAGAACACACTAGCAAGCATGAAACTACCAAATATGAGACAACAAAAAAGCTTCCTAGGTCTCATTAACAATTACATCTCTGCATAAGGCCCAAAATCCTATCTAGTTATCTGAGAGCTCGTCGTTAATACAATGATAGATATAAGGGCTATCAAGGGGATGGGGTAATTAGATAGACTGGTGAAGTAGTGGAAAGAAGGTATACAAAGTAAGAGAGAAAGTTTCTAAGTGGGGTTGAGAGGGATAGATATCAAGGGGGTCCGAAGGGTATGACAGTGATGTGAGCTCTGAGGAGAATAGCTCCTCTGGACCCCTCCAGGATCCCACACAAAGGCACGGTGGTCAGCCAATCACAGGCCGCTACGTCACCCGGCAGCAGGCCTGCAGAAGGCGCCAGGAACCACCAGCCAATCAAAACCGAGAGAAAAGACCACGCGGGCGAGCAACTCCTCGAGGAGAGAGGAGGAGGAAAAGCAACACTCACTTCCCCCACCCTGCTCGCTCACTCTCTCTCTCTCCTTCACTACAATGCATCATATGTATTCTAATGAAACGATCAACTATCGAGAATAAAATATACTAAGATGTGTTGGTTAAGAATAAAGGCAGCTTCAAGCTGTGAAACAACATAAGAATATCCCAGACATTAATTACATTGTCGTAGGCTATATACTAAGGAAAAGCCGGCCGGCCGGCTGCCGCCAGCCGGTTTCTAAGCGGCTGGGCAGTCGATACTCGCGCATGCCCGCACGTGGCTACTATGCAGGAGCGTCACACCTCCCCCAAGATATAAGACACTTGACTAAGTTCTTCATATCTAACTGAAAGCTTCTCATAGTACCACACACTGTTGCGACACAAGGCACTATATATATAAAAAAATAAAGACTGTTGCACTCCACCGAGCAAGTTCAACTAACTTAGCGACAATAAGCGAAAACATTCAACTTAGATACTGCCACAACATCTTATACAAAAATTCCACACGTTATGAAAATAAAGAGTTTTTATAAGTTTTTTTTGCTTTTTTAATTTGTTTTTGGCGGCTGCACTTACAGGGGCAAGCCTATTTTACTCCACTCTCAACACACACTGACTGAACGGTGAGGGTTCTCCTGCAAACAAACTCTCCCGTGACCAACAATCAGCCATAACATTATCAGTACCCTTAGCATGCCACACATCCAACTTGTGTCCCGGCAGCAAAACAACACCTGGCACTGATAAACTGCCCAGTTCATCACAAGACTGGCATTTCTCTTTGCTCTTTCCTGCAACGGGGCCTGCCAATAACCTTTCACTAGTTCTACCTTCGTGATAGGCGATGCAGCCCCGAGGCGGTCTATGGTGTCGTCAACTCTCGATAAAGTATAGGCGTCTGTCAGGGATAATGCACACACACTCTCGCAATCTCAACACTCACTGATCTTGCCACTTAACACAGGTTGCAAAGTTACAGGCAACGACCACTCACGACATTCCTTATCCCACAGACCCTTAGTCAACACGTAATCCAGCTCTGCTTGCACCACAGGCTGTCGAGCAGGATTTATTCGGTAGGGAATTAAACTGAGCCTTGCACCATCTCCAGCCTGCATGTCGGATTCTACCCCATACATCAGGCCTGGAGAAGCAACAAATGTTACTATTTTTCTTAGTATTAATCTGAGAAACACAGACATTTAAGAAAAATTGAATTCATAATAATTAAAAAAACAAAACATCAGAGCCTATCAGATCAAAATTACCATAACACAAATGTTGGAATGTGTGTGAATGTAATGTAATTATTCCTAGATCATTTGCTACTTTGTGTTGAAACATGTACCCTCACTCAAACACATATGTTGTTTTGTGGATGCCTTTAACCCTTTGAGGATCATGACGCATTTATGACAGTTTATTCTGGCTCTCCTTAACCCTTCTTGCCAGGGCTAGCCATCCTAAAGACGTTATTGAGATCCGGGCGATCTAGCCGAAAAACGTCTTTAATAGGCTACCCGTATCTTTATCATTTTAACTGCTATATAATTTCCACGGATCTCTAAACGTAGTGCTGGTTCGTATCTGTAAACTGGCATTGAGTAGAACTGAACCAGGTAAACTGGTTCAGTTGTGATGACGATTTCCGTGGAGAGAGATTCGATGCAATGTTCGCAATACCGGACCTTTGCAGACACTAATTTCGTCATTGCATACAACAATATCATTGATCCGACGTCTCCTTCTTGGTTTTGGAGGTGTGGTGTCGCAAAGACCGGCTTTGTTTACATGCATCGGACGCACAGCTTTGAAACCAAGCTTAATAGGCTTTCAAGCTTATGGATTGTAAAATGATCCCCGGGCTCCTGGCCACCTGCCGAGGTGTCATTTTAAAATGACACCCTGGCAGGAAGGGTTAAGCGATTTTCCCTCTGACATCCATATACCATACCTAATCTGAAAGCAATCATCTACTGATAGCCAGAATATACTGTTAAAACGTGTCATAATCCTCATGGGGTTAAGCTATGTGTATATATCTGTTTCCAGTGATATATTTAATTGCATACTGCAAATTATGAAGAGATTATGTGAGTGACTTTACATACGTAATCAAGGCTTATTTTTCCAGTCATAAGTTTCGGGTAAATTCCTATAAAACTATGTTAGTGTGGCGTGAAGTTCTATATTGTTGATTTATTTATTCCAGTTTCAGTATGTTTGAAAAACTACCTTCAGTTGAAGAGTCATTTTATAGTTACAGTAGTATAATGTAAGATGATATTGTTAACATTGTTGTTAACACCAATAACCCCACACATGAAATTAATGAAAGCATGTGATTTTCCCAGGATTCGAACCCAGGACACCACATACAAAACATACACGTTATAACCATTACAACATCAATACAGTTAGTGGTACAGCACATAACTACGATTAATATCCATTTATCATATACTGGATATCAATCAAATTATGTCCTGGACCCAACTGCACTATGAATAGCCTGTGTTAGATACTATTGGCTATGTTGTCAAAGTATCCTCGAGCTTGAGGCTCCTAACTTTGCTCTTCCTGTGAGATAATACACCATTTTGACAGAAGTATTTCTTAGGCAACACTTTGGAGTTCTTTTGGATAGGTATCGGCGACTAAACAGCACTTAGATTGCATTAGGATGAGGAATTCATAAAACAAAACAAATATTAAGAAGCTGCCAGAAAATAAACAAGGAAAGCAATATACCGGAAGAATCGCTTTTGTGAATAAGTTGTTACTATACATTACATAGATTGTACGTGAAAGGGAGAAGCGAAGATATTATGAGCCAAACCCAATATATTCAGAGATTGCACTGTCTTGATAATTACAGAATTGTTGTGAAGAAGTCTAGACAATCTTGGACTGGAATACAAAGTCAATGGAAACTGTAATTAAGCCTTGTATTCGATGTCTTATTTTGTATTCAGGGTAACACTAAGTGATTGCATCAGCTTTGAAGAATATCTTTATTTTACTTAATACTAAGACTTCAACAGGTTTTTCATAAGCTGAATGTAATCGTATAATGATTGCCAGCATAATATGAAGATGTCTTTACTGTAAAGAGGACATACAATTACTTGGCTATTTATTAATGTGCTGCTTTAATCCAAAAACCGACCTGATTATATTGGTAAATATAATACATTCCAAAAAACAGTTAAATACTCTAATTATACATGGTCAAATAAAATACATTTATGATCGCAGGAATGACAACATTGTCAAGAAGGTCACATATTTAAGTCACAAATCTGGATCACGGCGATTATTATAGTTTCTGTGTACAGTATTTATTATGGTTGCAACGGTGATAACAATAATGATGAATACTTCCACATGATTCATTCTGACAGTTGATATTTACCCTCGTTTTAGTCAATTGTGTTGCCTTGAGGATAGGCCCTGCAAGGCAAATGCATGAATGTTATACAACACATGCTCGTCCATTCCTTTGTTTCTGTGATCATATTATTTGTCTCCATATTAATATTTATTTCATCACACACTTGAAGATGCGATCTTTGATTAATTAAATTTGTGCTCATTTAGCAAAAGAGTATATGTTGAATGTAATGTACATTAATTTAACCTTCCACTTGAGGTTATGCAAATTAAACTGATATGTAGACAAACTTAATGATATCCAACAACAGCACCTAGTTGCAAATCACACATGCATTACATAATTATAGCAAATATTATATATATATATATATATATATATATATATATATATCACACACACACACACACAACAACATAATTTATGTTCATACCTTCTGCTCCAATGATTTTATTATTTATATCTGTAATATTAATTGCCGGGTTTAATGTGATCATAGATTTGCAGATGCGATCTTTGATGAATGTGTTCGTCCTGAATGTTTGTTTGGTATTAGGAAAATATTTGATTTTGGATATCTCTTAATTTTGTTCACCTTGTGGTTAAGTGTATACAAACTTAGCGAATACATAAACACATATTAAAGAGACACTCAAACCAAAACTGCCCACACACATTTATACGCACCAAGTAAACACACATACACATATACTCAAAATCGTGACATAAGTACATATTTCAAACACACTAACGCAAACACAGACGCACACACCCGCTAGGTTAGTCTCGACATTTCTAAACTGATAAATTAACTTTCCACATAAAGCTAAACATTACCAAAGCTTTCATAATTTTGAGGGAGATTTACATGAGCGCTTTTGTCGTCAATTTTCTATTGGCATTATATTCCGGCAACATTAAGATTGCTTTTACTGTCTCTTTTCATGGGTAATGTTGGTTTTTGGCAGTATTTTTTAGCTCTTTTGCTCTATAATCTGGTTATTTTTTATTCAACTAGAAACTACTGCGTGATCTTGCATTTGACCGAGCCGGGATAAAATATATTGTATATAATTATCAGTCATGAAACCGTAACAGTTATGAAGGATGATCATATCTACGATAAACACTGATAATTCCCCTGACCCCGTGAGCATCATGACGCGTTTTGACAGTGTATTATGGCTATCAGTATAAGAGGTTATTCAGATTAGGAAGGGTATTTGGAAGTGAGAGGGTTAATTGAGATAGGTTTTGCCCTTGCAATGCCCACAGATCCTTCCTAAGCTGCATAAATCGACTAACGATAACCAGAATACTGTTAAATGCGTCATGATCTTCAAAGTGTTAAGTTGCTCACAGTATTCTGAGACACGACTCGTGCACTTGGTATATGTCTTACCACCAACCAAAATGTTGTCCACATATTTGTATATTGTTAATTATTGGTGATTTATTTACAAATCATATAATGTAGTAGCCCATATAATTATTTAGTAAACCATAATTATCTTACAGCAATTATCTGGGTAAGAGTGAGTCAAAATTTGGCAGTTTGCCAAGACACTCGGATGCCATAATCTCTAGCCCACTCATAAATATTCGAGGGACACCAATTACTAATTATGGAATTATATAAGAATATATGGATACAAATGTCTATACATCAACTACAAAACTGTATTTACTGTTTAACGAAAAACAAGTTTTATCCAGAAATCCATCCACGTAGTTATAATTATATAAAACAAAAATCCACAAGAGGTACTACATATACAGTATATATATATCTATCTATCTATCTATTGCCTGACGCCGTGATCCCCGAAGGGGTGGCCACGAACGAACCGCCCCCATGCACCTCTGTCCCCAGTCAGTCGACGCCCCTCCCCCCAACCAGCACCGCCTTCGTTCATGTACTTCCTCACTCCATCCTTCCACCTCTCATTCGGTCTACCTCTCCCTCTCTGTCCCTCCACCTCGCTCTCGTACACCCTCTTAGTCATTCTCTCGCTTTCCATACGTTCCATATGGCCGAACCATCTCAAGTTGTTCCTTTTCACACTTTCCAGCACATCTACCTCCACACCACACCTCCTTCTTACTTCCTCATTAGTCTGTCTATCCCTCCATGTAACTCCGCATGCACTCCTTAAGTAATTCATTTCCACTGCTCTCACTCTTGGTCTGAGTCTCTCAACCAACGTCCATGCTTCGCTTCTGTTAGTCAGTGTCGGGATTACCACACTGTCATGCAAGGACTTCTTCACTTCCATACTGACCACCCTATTTCTTGTTACTGCTTTTAGCATTCCTATAACCCTCTTCCCCTGTTGTACCCTCTCCCTCACTTCTTCATCCATAGTCCCATCTTTACTCAACACAATGCCCAGACACTTAAAAGAGTTGACGATCTCCCATGCTAGTTTGCACATTTTCCATACCCATTCTATCACTATCTCACCACCATACCTCAACATTTCCCCACACACTCCATCTGTTCCTGGTGCTTTCCCCAACTTCACTCTTTTCATGGCTTCCCACACTTCTGACCTCCTGATCTCCACCTCCTCCTCCACTACTTCTCTTCTTCTCCCTCCCATACCATATCCAGCTATGTTTGCTGGCTCTTCATTCCTTACATTTAGCAACTCATTGAAGTACTCCCTCCATCTTTCGACTCTCTCTTGCTTCTCGGCTAGCATTCTCCCATTCTTATCTTTCACACCCTTACGGTTTCCCTTGCTACCTTCCCTAACTTTCTTGACTTCTTTCCAGAACACTTTCTTACTCTCCCTCCATTTTACACTCAGATTCCTTCCAAATTCCTCATCTACTCTTCTCTTACTTTCCTTCACTACTCTCTTCACCACCCTCTTACTCTCCACGTACCTGGCTCGTTTCTGTCTCTCGAAATCTTCATTCCCTCTACTACCCAACCACTCTATATGCTTTCTTCTTTTCTTCCACAGCTATTTGTACCTCTTCTGTCCACCATGCTGTACCTTTCACTCCCCTCCCTCTTCTCCTCATTCCACACACCTCCTCACATGCTGCATAAATCTCACCCTTAAACACCTTGCTCATCTCCTCCACTTCCTCCATAACTTCCAGGTCAAACCCACCTAGTCGTCTTTCCACTGCTCTCCTGTACTCCTCCCTGACTTCCTCCTCCTGCAACCTCTCCACCCTCCTCACCATTCCACCCTCCTCTCGCCTCCCTCCAGCTCTCCTCACCCACTTCTGTTGTATCCTAACCTACACTACCACTACATAATGATCAGACAGACCCCCTCCAATACCCCTATACACCCTAGCATCCATCACAGATTTCTTCATTCGTTCATCCACACAAACATAATCAATCAATGACTTTCGTTCCACCACTGTCTTATCCTTCATCGTGAACATCCGTTTCCACGTGTACCTGTGGATCATTCTGTGTCGGAAGAAGGTGTTGGCTATCCACAGCCTCCTCCCCACATACATACATACATATATATATATATATATATATATATATATATATATATATATATATATATATATTCATTCGTGTGAATGTATTGATTCTTCAAAATCATATTCCCATATTGAAGAGAAGATAGAAAGAGATATATAATAATAGATATATGAATAGCGTGAAAGATAGGAATATAATATAAAGTTAGGTACGAGAGACAGAGAAGGGGGGACATTATATATTTACTTCCAATAACATATATATAGATGCAAGAAATACGAATATTTAGTTTATGTTATCATTTTAATTCACTTCCCTGATCACAATTAAGGACTGAGGTATTGATAAAGTAACCCAGTTTGAATTTGTGGTTTAAGAATATATAATTGTTGCTTATAATAAGTTTTCGAGTATCATGAAAAGCAGGAGAAAGAACGACTAAGAGAGTGTACAAAAGTGAGGTGGAAGGACAAAGAGGGAGATGTAAACCAAGAGAGAGGAGGAAGGATGGAGTTAAGAAGTATATGCGTGAAAATTGTGCTGGAAGGGAGGAGGGGCGTCAACGGACTGGAGTCAGAGGTGCATGGGGACGATTCGTTCGTGGCCACCCTTTCGAGGATCACGGCGTCTGGCAATAGATAGATAGATAGATAATTTGATCTTACTAATCTTATTTCGAGTTTTCATTAGTAATATTTAGAAATCACATTGGATATTATAATTCACCTTTCTCCACATGACTTTATATATCGACCTGCTTGTGTGTGTGTGTGTGTGTGTGTCCATGTGTGGTGTGTGCGTGCGCGCGTGTGTGTGCGCGCGTGTTTGTGTGTGAGAGATAGAGAGAGACTATTAACTAGATGATCAGATTGATATACAGTATAATTAGTAAGAATGGTAAGACCATTGGGCGCAGGAGGCTAGGAATCCTCCTCCCCTTGTTAAATTCACCTACTAGACGAGAGCAAAAATGGGACGAGGGAACGCGAAAGTGGTATTGACCCTGATAATGGAACTTTAAATGTTGTTTTTTACTCGGGCTCTGTCTTCAATCGGCTATCCCCGGCTATGGGGTATGTGCCTGAGCACGTACGTACATACATACATACAACAACATTCGGTGTACACTTATTGCTGATTTGAGCTTTAAGAATAACAGGATTGAAACTATTAAGGGTGGATGGTAATTTTGGTCTCCCTTATGTTTAGCCCATAGACCCCTTTACATATGTAGAGGAGTCTATGGTTTAGCCCCATTAGTCAACATCAAGACCTTTCGTGCCGGCACATTTAGGTGTCTATGTTTTCTGGCGAGCGACAGCGATCCTGTAATTTTGGAGGAACCGACCTTTGGCAGGGACATTTTTCTACCGAAAAATGTATACATTTATCTCGAAGGGGAATGTTGGGGTGGGAGTATGTTATTATAGTTTGGGATATACTGTATGTGGGAGAAACTGTACTCTATCTGTAATGTACCTTTAACGTACAATAATGAACATATGTATGTCTAGAAATGTCCAAGGTTTGTGAGCGAGATAAATGTGTGAGCCTTGATAATACGGTATTAATCACGTGAGTATTATGACGCGTTTTGGCTGTTTATTATGGCTGTTAGTAGACCAATTTATTCAGATTAGGAAGGGTATTATGGAAGTAATTGGCTCCGCTGCATGTCTGCCTGCCGAGATCGGAACCTCTCCAGGTGGTCGGGGGCCGGGGGAGTGCTGGAGCGACCTTGGTGACCCTGGTGTCTGGGTTTTCTCTTGGGTGACCTGGATGTGTGTGAGTTTGTGCTTTTTATCTGTGTTTATTTGTTGTTTTATGTTGTTTTTGTGATTTCACTGTTCTTGCTCTGTCTGGAGTCGGCTACCCCCAAAATGGGGATTGGGCCTGAGCATATAGATAGATTATGGAAGTGAGACGGTTAACCGATATATTTTTCTCCCTTTTAATTCCCACAGATCCTTACTAAGCTGTGACTAAGTTTCCCAAGTTTGTGACTGTTGCTAATGGGATGGTAAACTGGTCATATTACTGCTATCATTTGTGTGAATTTGTTGACAAAAGTCTGTAGTATACATAAGCTGCCGTATATATAAGGCAATCTTTATAATAGTGGACGAAGCTGCTTGCCGCAATGAGTTTACCTGGAAATTATATATATATATATGTGGTTCTGAATTCTGCACTTAATTTGCTTATTCTAATATTCTGCTTTAATCCCAAAACTTACCTCATTATAAATTGATTAATATAATATATTCCAAAACTACATAGTTTAATAATCGAATTATGCACGTTACATTAAATATCTTCATGATCGCAGGAATCACAACATTGTCAAGAAGGTCACATATTTAAGTCACAAATCTGGATCACGGCGATTATTATAGTTACCGTATAATATGTATAGTTGTAACGGTGATAAAATAATGATGAATACTTTCATATGATTCATTTCAGTCAATTGTGTTGCCATGGTGATAGGCAGTGCAAGGCAAATACATGAATGTTATACAACAACACATGTTCGACCATTCCTTTGTTTCAGTGATCATATTATTTTTCTCCAGAATATGATTCCCTTTTATCACACACCTGAGGATGCGATCTTTGATTAAGTACATTTGTGCTGGTCTAGCTAAATTGTATATGTTGGATATCATATAAATTCATTTGACCTTCCACTTGAGGCAAAATGTTAAACTAAACATTTATGTAGACAAAATTAATTATATTTTACCCAAGACCCAGCCGCAAATCGCACATACACACACATAAACACACATGCATTACATACAGAACAAATTAGATATATACACATTATACACACACACACTCACAAACAGACACACTCACACTCACAGACACACACACACGCACGCACTTACAGATCCCACCCCTACTCTGTGCAACTCTCTAACCCAAGAGTGAAACGTTACTCTCAAACTTTCTTCTACTCAACAGCTGAGCTCTGGAACTCTCTCCCAGAATCAGTTTTTCCCGCTTCCTATGACTTAAATTGCTTCAAACTCCGTGTGTCCAGGCATTTTGGCTCGAACGTCCCTTGATTTTGGCCCTGTCACTCTTTCAACTATGGGGGAGGCACTCGCTATAGGCAGTTATGCCTTTTGCCTCCCTCAATCACATAGAAAAAAAAAAAAAAAAAAAAAAACACACACACACTCACAATCTAACACACACACACATACACAATCACACGTACACTCCAGTTATATATCTAGAATGACAAATTCACATTTCACATGATTCACATATTACCAAAGCTTGCTCAATTTAGATGAGGTTTGACACAATCGTTTTTTCAGTCAATTTCCAATGTGCAATATTTGTTGGCAATATTTCGGGGTTCTTTGTCACTAATACCTCTGTCTTCGTAGTTACCAGGGACTTGTCTTTTCTGCATGAGAATTACTCTGCTCGTTTAATGTTTTTTGCAAATGTTGGTGTTAATAGTAATGTTATTATTGTTAGTACTAATACTAATATGAAGCAGATATTTTGTTTTGTTCATAGCTTATCGATAAATCTATTATGAGACTAAGTAAATCGAAATTTGAGACAAAATTGGAATTGATAGTACAACACAAACAAATAATAATAATTCGGAACCTATCAGACCAAAATAGTCAAATTTGTCAGAATTACCTGACACAGGAATTTATTATAGAAATGGATATTCATAAAGTAATCATTAATGTCTATGGAGTTTAGTTTATTAAGTAATTTAGTATATGGTGGTGGGATTATAGGTTAAGGACATTATCATTGACTGGAGAGGATTGTGTAAATATAATAAAATGCTACTCCATAAGTCGGAAAAGAAAGTGCTAATATATGTAACTTGAACTGTATGAACTTGGGTTACGAACAGCCGGGAATATAAATGAATCGAAACTGCTAAATCCGAAGCTGAAACAATTAAATGTAAATTAATCGAAACAGTTAAATCCGAAACTGAAACGTTGGGTTTGAATCAGCACAGTGTACAACCATATACAGAAGTATTAAAACAAAATCCAAAACCGAACAAAGCAATGAGATAGTTTTGTTCATTAACGATAACAAAGAATTTGGCGGGAAACTGTCGGCTATAAATAGCCGGCGTGATAAGCAGCAGGGACAGATATAATTCAACCGGTGTAGAAGTGAGACCTATATCCACAAAAGGGATTATATTACGTCTACGAATAACTTCTTCCATCAACATCTCCAGATAAGTCCTACTTCGCTTAGTGAGGGAAATTCTATTACTCTTTACTAAGTGGAGAATTTAGTTGGGAGTTCTGACTGTGGCCATAGGTGAAATCGTAATTAAATAGTTCGGTATACCGTTCGATAAATCGCCGGTAGTATCGTTACGCCGCTCTTTGAGTAACATTACAAGGTAACATTAATCTCTTGTTCTTAATTATATTCATAGTGACTCGTTCTTACTGTAATTTATTATGATAAATAATTAAAGGAAGATATCGTAAATGATTAAACTAATTACTCTAAATTAATTTTCAGTGTGTATTGTGACGCCTTTCATAATGACGATTCATATAAAGACTACGAATACCAAGTAGTCAGTAACTGACGTTAAACGTGTTATACTTTTTATTATAGTTGTATCTGATTTATTTAATACAAATGCAAGATTTCCCAAACTAAGCCCAGAGATACTTGGAGGTAGTGGATATCGAGGTGTGAGTCTAGGAGGGCTGGCTCATTAACTATTCTCCACAGTATTATTAATGTGGCAACGAGGATGGGACACGAACCCACGCCGGGATATGTGCAAATGTAATATCGTATTTAACCTATAAGTCGTGTCCCCCTTGCCACATGACTCGTTGCCGCCGTTTGGGGGCTTCCGGGCTTGTAGGTGGGGCGGCCAAGGTTCTTGGCCGCTCTCCCTATCACCTCCAACTAATTTTGTCATGTCCTTTTCTTTCTCCTCCTTTCTAGTTTTCGTTTTTCCCTCTTCCGCTTTCTCCTGGGGCTGCCATCAGGGGCCGGTCTCCCACCCTTGAACTTTTGTGGTCCCGTCCCTCCCTTCCCTTCCGGTTGACTTCCCTGTTTGCTTCCTTCCTTTCTCTTTAACTGCTTCGGAGGTTCTAGTTTCCTTAGGGCTTCGCCTTGGTGTCTCTGATCACTGCTGAGTTGGCAGAGTCCACCTGGCGACAGGTGCTGCCGGCCAGGGCTCGCAAGGCTCGTTGCTGGAGGATAGGCACTATAGGGTTGCTTTGGGGTTTCTGACTCTCTTCTCTCTTCCCAGTGGGTGTGTCAGGTGACTACGCCGGCCCCGTTCTCCGTGGGACAAAGCTGCAGGACAAATGCCCGGGTTGTACAAGGTCCCTAGCTCAAAGCCGAGACCTGTCCCATCTCAATTGGCCGCATTCTGGGTTTCGTGGCCCTGCGGAGGTCTTTCTCCCTTTCGTTGCCAGGGGCACCTGGTAACCGCAGTATCTTCTTCCATGCTTTACCCCCTTTTCTCTTGCTATGGTGAAGACTTATGCTTTTTTCCCTGTTCTTCCCTGTTTATGGCTTCTGCTTTAGTGGTTCCGGTGAGTGAGCCCCTTGTGGCATGCAGCCTGCCACTTGGGGGTCTGTTGTCTGGCTGTCAGTCCGGTTCACCGCGGGAGCACGGTGAGTCGGGGATGGTTTTGGGTGCTCTCGACCGGCCCGCTGAACTATCCCTCGGTCGTCGCTCGTCCCTCTCGTCCATTACCGTTCCGAATCCTTCTCCTACCCTTCCGTCTTCGTCACGTCTTTCTCCGCCCTCCACTACCCAGGATTTCATCTCCTCTCCTGTAGTTATTTCTGCGTCTTCCACTTCTCCCTCTAGTCTTGTCACCCTCGCCCCTTTTCTGCCCTCCCTCCCTCGTTCTCTTTCCTCTTCTCCAGTTTCGTCCTCTTCTCGTCCTCGCTCCTCGGTCCTCCCTATGTCCTCTCTCTTTGCACCTCCTTCCTTTACTAAGTTTTTCTCCATCCCTGCTTCTGCGCCTCTAGCCGGTAATGACCTCCTCTTCCACCTGCGTCTCCTTCAACAGGTGGGAAAGGACGTCACCTTCCACTCCCGCCATGATGCCTCCCGTCTTGTTACCGTCCAAAACTAACTTCAGGCTACTGCTATGTCCTCTTTCGTCGATTGTTCTGGCACCCCCATCCCGGCTCAAAAATATCAACGACTCAACTCCTGTACAGGGACTGTCCTGATCCCCGCTTCCATCTGTCTCGGGGGTCGTCCTTTCGCGGATTGCGCCGACCTCGTCAAGGACATCGTTGTCGCTCAAGACCACAAGGTGGTTAGTGTGGTGTGCTACACTATCCCTCCTCGCGACCTTCGCCGCCATCCCGCTAACATTGCCAAGATCTCTTTTGATGGACTTTCCCTTCCTGCCCATGTTATTGTCGGTGGTACTCGCCTCCCCGTGACTGCGTCTCTTCCCCGTCCACTCCAGTGTCGCAGCTGCTGGCGTTTCGGCCACCCGGCTAAGTTCTGCCGTACAGCCGCTGAGAGCCCACTCTGCCCGCGCTGTGCGCAGTCCGGACATGCCGTTGGCGAATGTCGGTCAACGTCCCAGTTCTGCCTTAATTGTCGCGGGTCTCATTCGGCTGACTCTAAGATTTGCCCCGTTCATCTGTTCGAGTCTGAGGTTGCTGTCCTCAAAGCGAGACACGGCCTTACGCTCACCGCAGCCCGCCAAGAGGCTCGTCGCTTGGGCTTCACCCCTCAGTCATTTTCCAAGACTCTGTCTCCTCCCTCCTCTTCTTTGCCTCCCTCTACCACTCCCCCCCCCCCCCCTTTTTCTGGTTCCTCGGTTCCTTCCACCGCCTCCGCTCCCTCCGGTCGCACCAGTTTCGTCATCTGCCTCCCTTCCTTCTACCGGTGCTTCTCCTGGATTTTCTCCTTCCTCCTCTTCAGTCTCCTCCGTTCGTCCTTCCGTCTCTTCCTTTTCTGTCCCTTTGTCTAACACTTTCTCTGTTCTCAGTCCTTCTCCTACTTCTGCCCCTTCCTCTTGCTCTCTTCCTTGTTCCTCCTCTTCTAGTCTCCCTCCACGCTCTCACCGTTCCAAGCCTCCCCCCCGTTCTCAGTCATCTTCCTCTTCTAGTCGCCCCAAATCTCCTACTCGCTCTAAACTTCCCTTCTCCTCTACCAAACGGGCTCCTGTGCTCCGTTCTTCCTCGCCCGCTTCCTCTTTTAAACGTAAGGGTGGTCTCCGTGATGTGCGGTGCTAAAGTCCCTGCGAGAAGAAGTCCCCTCCTTCTCCTTCTGTTTCCCTTTCTCCTCTCTCCGTCCAGTCTCCTCCTCCTCCCGTCCCGCATCCCTAGATTTCTCCTACGAAACCCTACCTCAGATTGACAAATTTATCCGTTCTTCCCACCCACCACCTTCTACTGTTCATGCCTTAGTTCATCCTACCCCCTCTACTCTCCCCCCTACCCCTCTCCCCGCCTTCCCCTCTCCCGCCTTCCCCTGCCCCGTCCTCTTCCTCCACTCCCCCTTCTGGCCTTCCTCCGGGCCCTCCTCCTCTTCCTCCTCCTGACCCCTCCCCCTCTTACTTCTCCTGCCCTTACCCCCTCCTTCTCTTCC
>JBAKBP010034219.1:0-20921 GCA_037953745.1 Lithodes maja | reverse complement strand
ATTAAAGGTGGTGGTGCATGGGTTGAGATAAACATGGAATAATAATCGCCAACCTGCACATAATTAGCTTGCAAAATGCAGTGGCACCGAATTAATTATTAACAATGGTACCGGTATATAGGATTTTGTGGATTGTCTACACCGGACCTGTGACGTCATAGGAGTGCAAGTCCACCATCCAGTCCAGGATGAGGATACTCCTGTGACGTTACTATGACGTCACAGGTCAGGTGTAGACGATCCACAAAATCCTTTAAACCAATGTTAATCACTATTTCTGTGACATTGCATTTTGCAGATAATTATGTGCAGGTTGGCGATTATTTGTCCATGTTTATCTCACCCATGCACCACCACCTCTAACGCCACGTAAAGGCCGTAATACCAACCAGACACTCACGTCCTGCTATTGTGTTCATACTCATGCTTTTAATCCCAACTGTATTCCCCATTCCACTAGGAAGAGGATTGTGTTTTACTGAATTGAGTTTCGTTGTCTCCGGAACCTTTGACGCTTTACTTCAACTTCAGGGGAGATCTCCACTTGAGGGATTTTTTTCTTGACCCCTTTCTCCCTCATGTTTAGCTCCATTGCTTTTGATATTATAAAACGTTTGCTCCATTAGTTTAGCGATTTTAAGAACTTTCACCCTATATTAAGACCTTTCGTGCAATTCAGGTGTCGATTTTATCCTGGCGAGCGATAGCGAGCCTGTAATTTAAGAGGAACCGGCCTTCGGCCGGGACATTTTTCTACCGAAAAATGTACAAATTTATCTTGAAAGGGACTCAAGGGAGTGTAATTTTAAGCTTGATGGAGGTCTAGGGAACAAACTAAATACCTCCCCTTAACAGCTGCCACCCCAACATAGAACCAAGACCAAAGTTGTTTACAGAGCCAAAATTAACAAAGTGAACCTGTCGGATTTTCGCTACCGACTGTGGTGGGTCTTGCACCACGAGATTGTCTAAAATAGGATGTAACGGAATCGGGATGTAGAAGATTCATCCGCCATAATATTTACATACCACCTCGAGGCTATAATACCAACCAAATAATCACCCACACAGCCTCAATTGACCACTTGCGAGTTTCAGGCTATAGGGAAGCTGGAACCGTGAACATCGATATTAAACAGAAATGCAATAATAATGTACGTTTCTGATGGATAAATGGTATGTTGAATTGGGTTTTATGTATTTATGCAGTATATGTACTACGACCGTATTTTGACTAAATTCTGTTAAATATTGTTGTCTACAGCTCCAACTTCCTTATAGAACGAAACTCGCAAGCCGGCAATTATACCACCTAAATACTGTATTACCACCAGTGTTGCCAATTATACCACCTAAATACTGTATTACCACCAGTGTTGCCAATTATACCACCTAAATACTGTATTACCACCAGTGTTGCCAATTATACCACCTAAATACTGTATTACCACCAGTGTTGCCAATTATACCACCTACATACTGTATTACCAGTCCAGTGTTGCCAATTTAGCTACTTTCCCGCTAGATCTAGAGGTATTTACTTCGATCTAGTGGCCATTTTTTACATCTAGCGACATAAATTCTAGCGATATCCTGTAGATTTAAGCCATTTACGAGGGATATTGTAGAGATTGTGCCATTACTCTATCGATTTTCAGCATTATTTACTATCTAGCTGACCTGATTTGGCATCCCTAATTACCACAAAACCCAGACACGCGTTGTACTCATTTTGTTTGTTTGGCTGTGTCATCCTTTCTCACCCTTGTATGTGCAAAAGTATCTTAAATTCTAAATGTAGCCCTAACCAGATACAAACCTTCACAGGACAATAACTATGATTGGTGGTTACACTGAAGATAGGACAGTAAGCTATGTCAGTCAACAGTCACATTCTATATCCATCCCCCACCTCCCTCTCTCTCTCTCTCTCTCTCTCTCTCTCTCTCTCTCTCTCACACACTTGGCAACACTCCACCCTTCTCTCTCACTTTCACTCATTCACTCACTGTCTGTCCCACAAACATTTGGCACTCGCAGAATAAAAAAACATTAGCCCTTATTTCTTTTGCACCAAAACTAACGAATCAGCATTTTAAAATCCCTTATATCGAGCCTCACTGGGCATCTGCAAGCGAGAAAAAACAAAGCTCTAATATATCCCAGATGCTTCAGATAACTGTAACTAATATATCCCAGATGCTTCAGATAACTGTAACTAATATATCGCAGATGCTTCAGATAACTGTAACTAATATATCCCAGATGCTTCAGATAACTGTAACTAATATATCCCAGATGCTTCAGATAACTGTAACTAATATATCCCAGATGCTTCAGATAACTGTAACTAATATATCGCAGATGCTTCAGATAACTGTAACTAATATATCCCAGATGCTTCAGATAACTGTAACTAATATATCCCAGATGCTTCAGATAACTGTAACTAATATATCCCAGATGCTTCAGATAACTGTACTAATCCTCATAAGTCATTGCCCTACCGTGCCCTATGCAATGCTAATTACCCAAAATTATCAACGTGGATAACTGTAATTGACCCTCTCTCGTACCATACCCTATTTAAATTAGTTATATATATATATTAGGTAACTGTATCAACCTCTCGCCATTACCCTAGTAACCCTACCCTACCTGTACTTACTGCAGGGCAATGTAGCAAAACTAGGGTATAATAAATATGTAACTGGTCCTCTCCTATAGCCTTCTTTATAAAATGGTTAGATAGGTAATTATGTAACTGTGGTTCTCTAGGTCAATATCCCTTCTTTATTTAACATGGCAATATAGAACATAAGAAAATGGGAGTCTGCAGAAAGCCGATTGGCCTAAGCAAGGCAGATCTCTGGTATAGGAAACTAACTTGCTCAATAAATCAATACCCTTCCATATTTAACATGGCTACATAGGTAAGTTGTAAAAGTACCTCTATAAGTCAATATTCTTAGGTCATTGTAACTGTCTCTTAAGTCAATACCCTTCCATATTGATCATGGATATATAAGTAACTGTGTATCTGTGTGTCTATAAGTCAATACCCTTGCTGGTCTTCCTGTCCTGTGGTGTGTATAAAGTAGTGAGAGGGCTGCTGGTGCTCGACCCTGACCTAGTGCTATTAATACCTTTACACCACCACCACCACCACCCATACAGCCCCTCCCCTCTTTCTATATTTCTCTTCCCCTCAACCTTATATTGTATAGTGCTCTCTCTCTCTCTCTCTCTCTCTTTATATACTGTATATATATATATATATATATATATATATATATATATATATATATATATTGTTACGTATCTTGATCCTCAAGTGCTTAACTTGATGAATCTAGATAGCACAGAGATATATTTTAAGGTATCAGTCAGCTGAAGGCAAAACAAAAGTAATATCTAATAAATTTATTTCCTGTTGTTGCTTCCTTTCCTTTTGGATCTTAGGACTTAGTATCCTTTATTGACTGATACTCTTTAATTATGAAAAATACTGAAACTAATTAAAGTCATGTAGTATTTATAAAGAATTATTATTTAACCGAAGCTTAGTAGGCTATGGTTATGAACCGAAAAAGTATATCTAAAGAAGGACTATTAATTCTATAAAAAGTCTTGAAAGATAAATATTAAAGTAAGAATATTTCTGTCTCTTACCCTTTTTTAAATGAATAGATAGTTTTCTTCTATGTCCTTTTATTTATATTTAATGTAATTATTCTTGGTTCTTGTCTTACGTTAACAGTATTATATTATTATTATCATCAGGATTTATATCAAAGTCACATAAAAAGTTAGATATATATTTAATAATTAGTTAAATGTATTTCTTAACCACGTAACAATGAGGTTTAATTAGGAGTAAATTAAGTTACAGGATCGCTTCATAGATTCGATTCAGGTCTCACTCAAATAATATGAAAGGCAAAATAATGTTTTGAAGCTAAAAGAATTTTCTTCAGCTTAGGAAATCACTAGAAGTAATATTAACACAGCCATGTTAGTCTAAGGCGATATTACTAATATGAGACAATAGCATCACCGTACTAAGCACCGTTAACCTAACAAGTGCGCATGGGGGTAATTGGAAACGTCCCCCTGTGCTGACGTATTTGAGGTGTTTCCGTCACTAAAATATTCATTGTACCATTAATAGCATTAATACTTATCCATATGCGCCTATTATGGGTTGATTATAAAGGTATTAACCTGAAACAACAATAAAACGAGTGAAAACAGCGTTTGGATGGTCAAAATCGGAGATATAGCCCGCGAGTTGTATAATGTATGGGTGAGGCAACCTGCTTTCCCGCCAATTTCCCCCAAGGCCACTGAGACACAGTCGATCGATACTCTCTCTCTCTCTCTTGCACTCGCTTGCCATCAGTGATGACAACACCCTGCTTGCAACTCGCTAATGTTAGCACGAAAATATACCTCAGAATAAGGGAATAACAGGGAAAATAGGTGATAACTGAAGGAGAGGAGGAAAGTGGGGAAGGAGGGGAGGTAGAGGACTGAGATTTTGCATGGCCCAGGGGCCAAAAGAAAATAAAAAAATAAAAATAATTTTTTTTTTTTTTTTCGATGTCAAAAGTTGATTTTTTGTTTTACTTACTCTTAAGAGTCTCCCCGCAGTCCGCCGGGGAACTCTTAAGAGTCTCCCCTCAGTTCCCGGGTTAAGCAATGTAAGCTTAATTCAAAGAAAATGAAAGAACTCGTAAGTATTAATATAAAACAATAGTATTACTTTCATCATAACCCAATTACTTAAAGAGTTGCTTTAGTCCACAAGTTAGTCAACTAAAATAGTTAAGTACATAATAATACCGTTAACGTTAATTCGCAATCAAATAGTTAAGTACACAATAATAGTAGCGTCAACGTTAATTCCCAATCACATATCTCACTAACCAACATAACGTAAGTGTTTACACCGAACACACTTAACACACACATATATAATCTGACTGACAGTCACAATCCCATTATAATACTTCACCCCGTCTTCCTCCAGCTGCAAGTTCACCTTCCCCAACTCCAAATGAGACTGATTTGAATGCCCACTACTCGGGTCTTATATACTAAACAATGATGGTGTAGGAACGAATCAGGAGGCGAGTGATGGTGCGCGCCCCTATCATAGCTCCTCGAGTTGCATAGCAGGTGCCTGGTCAAATCACAGCTCCTCGAGTCGCATAACAGGTGCCTGGTCCACTCACAGCTCCTCGAGTTGCATAGCAGGTGCCTGGTCCAATCACAGCTCCTGGCGTCGAACATACGTCATAGCGTCGGTCATCAAGTAGTTTGCAGGGTCCCCTATGACGCACGCAGGTGTGAAGGCTAGTTTGCAGGTATGCGGGCGAGGTAGTTTCCCCACTGCTTCACCGTTTGGGTAGTGTGGCTCCTTCAACTCTAATTCTAACTCTTAAATTAACATACAGGGCTCCATATGTCAGACCTCCCCCTAGAAAAGAGTTTAAGGAGTACAGTACATAATATTAAACATAATACATAAATAGATTCACCACCAGATTGGCAACAGCAAGATTATAATGAGGATATAATAAGGATATCACCCAAAGTAGGCAACGTCTCCAGGTACCACATCAGAACATAGCCGGAACGTAGCTGGAGCGTTATTCGAACTGCAAGGCATCTCACAGCTGAAGGCTTGACAGCGCACTACATAAGCATGATATTTACCTCGCTACAAGGGAGAGCTAATTGCCAAAATCCTCTCATTAAATTAAACTTGCTGCTGTATGAGGCCAACCCGGTAAATGTAATCTTTAAAAGATACGCGATAGGCAATCGGCTAGCACGTTCTGGACCCCCTTAATATGTTTGACATCCAGGGAGTATTCCTGCAGCAACAAACTCCACCTGGTCAGTCGTTGGTTTTTATTTTGGAACCTATGCAAAAATTTTAAGGGGTGATGGTCAGTATACACAGTGATGGCACCAGAGGCAGATTGAACATAGACAGCAAAGTATTGAAGGGCTAAAATTAATGCTAACAGCTCCTTCTCAATGACTGAATAGTTACGTTGGGCAGAATTTAATTTTTTACTGAAATAGCACACAGGATGCAATACCTCTCAGTCGTCTTCCTGGAGCAACACTGCACCAACCCCGGTATTGCTCGCATCCACTGCCAGGGAAAAAGATCTGTTAAAATCAGGAGCTCGGAGTACAGGATAATTAGATAATATATATTTGGTAGCAATAAAGGCCTCTTCACATTCAGAGGACCACACAAACTTCACATCCTTACGGAGAAGATCTGTCAGGGGAGCGGTCAACTTTGAAAAATTGATAATGAAACGCCTATAATAGCCAATCATGCCTAGGTACCTTTGGATATGTTTCTTAGTGCTAGGAGTTGGGAATTCTAGAATAGACTCTACCTTTGCTTGAGGAGGTGCAACCTGCCCCTGACCTACCGTATATCCTAGATACTGGACCGTACTCTTTACAAAGGTGCATTTCTTAAGATTAACCACCAGATTGGCATCAGCAAGATTTAAGAATAGCAATCTAAGTTGGTAAAGATGCTCCTCCCATGACTGTGAAAAGATAAGAATATCATTGATGTAGACAACGCACCCAGGTACCCCTTCAGTCACCAAATTCATGAGGCGCTGGAATGTAGCTGGGGCGTTTTTCAAGCCGTAGGGCATTACGTTACAGCAGAAGGCTTGATTGTTAACTACAAAGCATGATATTTCCCTCGCTCTAGGGGTGAGAGCTACTTGCCAATATCCCTTCATCAAGTCAATCTTGCTGATATAGGTGGCTGTACCAATCTGGTCAATGCAGTCGTCGATCCGTGGCAGTGGGTAGGTATCGTTCTTTGTGACAGCATTGACTTGCCTATAGTCCATACATAACCTATGGCTCCCGTCTGGCTTTGGCACAAGTATGACTGGACTACTCCACTGGCTTAAGGCCCTAGTGATCAGTTCATTAGATAACATAAAGTCAAGCTCGACCTGCAGTATACTCCTGCGTTGTGGCGAGACACGGTAGGGGGCTAGTTTAATGGGAGTTGCATCCCCTACGTCGATGTCATGCACGGCCAAAGAAGCGAGCCCTGGAGTATCACGGAACACACTGGGAGACTGAGATAAAACAGAGATTAGTTGGTTCGCTTGATCAGAGGGAAGATGACATAGTTTAGATGGTAATTCCCTCCAAGCCACTGAATTATACTGAAAGTTGGATAGGCTACATGACAAGTCAAAGTCTGCATGGATACCTTCAGGCTCTGGAACAGTCTGTTGCGGGTCAGTAAGAGAACTGAAGACTTTGTCCGCACCAGGCTGTTCACAGGTCCTGACATTCACTGCCACAGTGGGAGAATCTGGAGGAGAGGAATCAGGGGACCTATGGTAGGGTTTCAACATATTTATATGGAATACTTGCGTGGGCTTTCTCCTGTCTGGGGTAGTTACTAGATAATCGGTAATGCTCACCCTCCGAATAATCTTATATGGGCCCCTGAACTTGGCAGATAAAGGTTGGCCAAAAAGGGGGAGCAGGACCAAAACCTCATCACCGGGCTGAAACTCCCTCTCACGGGCTTTTCTGTCATACCATTTCTTCATGGAGCTTTTAGCCACTGTCAAGTTTTGAGCGGCAAACTCACATGAGGATCTCAGCCAGGTTTTGAAATCTGAAACATACTTGAGGAGGTTTTGGTTCCCCTCCTGGCCAACTAGGCTATCCTGCAATAGTTGCAAAGGACCTCTTACCTGGTGACCGAAAACTAGCTCATTAGGGGAAAAACCCAGGGATTCAGTTGGAACCTCACGAGTAGCAAATAAAAGAAAAGGTACCCCCTTATCCCACTCAACTCCGGTCTCTGTACAATATTTACGTAACATTCCCTTTAATGTCTGATGATATCGTTCGAGAACCCCTTGACTCTCTGGGTGGTAGGTGCTAGACTTAACATGCTCGATACCCAACTCCTTCAGGGACTGCTGAAAAATGTTAGAGGTAAAATTAGTTCCTTGATCACTTTGCACCTCATGGGGGAAACCCATTCTGGTGAAGAATTTGAGCAGTTCCTTGATGACAGTTGGAGCAGAGGTAGTCCTTAAGGGTATAGCCTCTGGGTAGCGAGTTGCCATGTCCATGATAGTTAATAAATAAATGTTACCTTGGGAAGTCTTAGGCAATGGGCCTACAATGTCCACTACCACCCGAGTAAAAGGATTCTCGAAAACGGGCAAGGGCACCAGAGGATGTACAGGCACCTTCTGATTGGGTTTTCCTGTCATCTGGCAAGTGTGACACACTCTACAACACTCCACTACATCTGCACGCATTCCTGGACAGTAAAAGTGGGCTCTGATTCTGTCTAGAGTTTTTCTCACACCTAGGTGTCCTGCCAATGGTATACAATGTGCCATTTCCATGATATCTTTACGACAAGGTTTGGGGACTACTACTTGATGGACGTCCCAAGCCCCGTCATCGATTGGTCTGTGTGGCGGTCTCCATCTTCGCCACAATACTCCTCCTTTGAGGTAGAAACATTCACCACCCTCCTTCTCACATTCCTCTTCACTCACGGACCTGGCAGCTAACTCCTTGCATTCACTATCATCTCTCTGTAGCTCTACCAGGCCACTAGGACAATTTGGAGGGGTTTCATGGTCATCGTTAGGGTCAAGATGAGCCATAAAGGTGTCAGATAAATCCACCTCAGTCACATCATCAGGCACAGTTGGAGCGTCATTCACACTCTCATCATCCCTTTCATCAACTCTTACATTCGGTACATTTCTGTCGGAGGGAACTGCTACTTGAGACATTGAACGTGTGACAGCACACACAGGGAAAACTGTTGGCATCTCCTTTTCGAGCTCACCGGTTAGTGGCTCGTTAACAGGGGAAAGTGACAAAATGGGGTCTGGTCGGACCTTCTCACCTGCTACATCATTCCCCAAAAGGAGCGTTACCCCAGGCACAGGGATATCTTGGGACCTACACAAAGCTATGGTGGCCTCACCCTGTAGTAACTCGCATTCAATTTCGCCTTTTACCAAGTATGCATAAAACTGGCCTCCAGCACCTCTCATTACAACTGGTTCGCCAGGTGGGCACTCAGTGTAAGGATTCACCATGAGGGTGCTAGTAGAACCTGTGTCTCTCAGAATTTTTACCTCATGCATACAACCATTTAATCTCACGTTGCCAGATGAAATAAAGGGACGGTAACTGTCCTGCACTGATGGTGAAATTATTATTGGCTTAACCCTAGTGGGTTGCACCACACATGCTACTACACCCCTGTCTAGATGTTTTAAGTTAGCTGCTAGGTACTCCTTCTGTTGAGAGTCCTGCATTAAAGGAACTTTTGGTGCTAGGTACTCCTTCTGTCGGGAGTCCTGCATTACAGGCACATATGGAGTTTGAGATACGGCGGCAACTGTCTGCCCCGATCTCTCGGTTCTCTCCTTGGCCCAGCACTGATAAGCTAGGTGGCCTCTCTTGCCACAAAAAGTACTTACTTTAGGGGATACGGGAACGTTCCCTCTTTGAGCATTACTATTAGTTTGGGGCCCACCTCTGTTACCATTGCCCTGAGTCGCATTTTTAGTTGGGGGAACAATTCTATTTTGGCTAGCTGGGGAAGACATTATAGGCTTGTGACTGGGTCTGTCAGATTTGTGATTGGGATACTTAAAATTAGAACTAGAATTATCGTAGGGCTTCTTTCCACGAAATTTGTTGTTGAGCACGTATGTGTCAGCCATGTCAGCAGCGTCAGCAAGACAATCTACCTTTTTCCCCTTTAAATGATAGGATACATTAGAATCAATTTTCCATAGGAAATTTTCTAACAGGACCAACTCCTTCAGATCGTTGTAGCTTGTGACTTTCTTACTCTTGACCCAATGATTGAAAGTTTTAGTCATGGTCCTGGCAAATACCTTATGGGTTTCTTCTACTTTCTTCTGGTTTTTACGGAAAGATTGCCTGTAAGCCTCAGGCTGCAATTGATAGGGTTTTAGGATAGCTTCTTTGAGATTGTCATAATCCTGCCTAACTTCTGCTACTTCTGACTAATACGTGGCTCGAGCCTGCCCTGTCAAAACAGTTTGTAACATAAAAGGCCATTGATCTCTTGTCCACTTCATACCTCCAGCAACTTCCTCAAACAAAACAAAGAAATCCTGCACATTATCCTCAGTGAAAGGTGGAATGACACTAGTCATAGTTAATCCCAGAGGGGGAGCAATTACGGGAGCATTTGTATTGACATTTAGTTGAGCCGTTTGATATTGATATTGATATTGTTCGGTCGTTGCTCTGGCTTGTTCGGCATTTATTCTGGCTAGTTCTAGTTCGAATAATTGATCAACGGTAAAACCAGGTGGCAATTGTTCATCAAGTTGGCTAGGTTTACTAGGGATCCCACCAACTGCTCCGTCTCCCTCCCCGCCTTCTACAGGGAACAGGTGGGTTTTTATGGTCTGAGCCACCTCTACTTTAGACATGTTTGAGACAGTTAATTGGAGATGTGAGGCAAGCACTTTCAGTTCGGATTTTGACAGACAGTCAATATCAGGGGCTGTGGGTTCTGATTCTATGAAAACTCGAGCATCTTCTTCATTAATTAGTTGAGGCATGATTAATATTTGATTTTTAAGTAGTGAAACGTTAATGAAACTGAGTGAAACTGTATGAAACGGATCCTGGCAAGGTCGCCACTCTTCTGGTACGTATCTTGATCCTCAAGTGGTTAACTTGATGAATCTAGATAGCACAGAGATATATTTTAAGGTATCAGTCAGCTGAAGGCAAAACAAAAGTTATATCTAATAAATTTATTTCCTGTTGTTGCTTCCTTTCCTTTTGGATCTTAGGACTTAGTATCCTTTATTGACTGATACTCTTTAATTATGAAAAATACTGAAACTAATTAAAGTCATGTAGTATTTATAAAGAATTATTATTTAACCGAAGCTTAGTAGGCTATGGTTATGAACCGAAAAAGTATATCTAAAGAAGGACTATTAATTCTATAAAAAGTCTTGAAAGATAAATATTAAAGTAAGAATATTTCTGTCTCTTACCCTTTTTGAAATTAATAGATAGTTTTCTTCTATGTCCTTTTATTTATATTTAATGCAATTATTCTTGGTTCTTGTCTTACGTTAACAGTATTATATTATTATTATCATCAGGATTTATATCAAAGTCACATAAAAAGTTAGATATATATTTAATAATTAGTTAAATGTATTTCTTAACCACGTAACAATGAGGTTTAATTAGGAGTAAATTAAGTTACAGGATCGATTCAGGTCTCACTCAAATAATATGAAAGGCAAAATAATGTTTTGAAGCTAAAAGAATTTTCTTCAGCTTAGGAAATCACTAGAAGTAATATTAACACAGCCATGTTAGTCTAAGGCGATATTACTAATATGAGACAATAGCATCACCGTACTAAGCACCGTTAAGCAATGTAAGCTTAATTCAAAGAAAATGAAAGAACTCGGAAGTATTAATATAAAACAATAGTATTACTTTCATCATAACCCAATTACTTAAAGAGTTGCTTTAGTCCACAAGTTAGTCAACTAAAATAGTTAAGTACATAATAATACCGTTAACGTTAATTCGCAATCAAATAGTTAAGTACACAATAATAGTAGCGTCAACGTTAATTCCCAATCACATATCTCACTAACCAACATAACGTAAGTGTTTACACCAAACACACTTAACACACACATATATAATCTGACTGACAGTCACAATCCCATTATAATACTTCACCCCGTCTTCCTCCAGCTGCAAGTTCACCTTCCCCAACTCCAAATGAGACTGATTTGAATGCCCACTACTCGGGTCTTATATACTAAACAATGATGGTGTAGGAACGAATCAGGAGGCGAGTGATGGTGCGCGCCCCTATCATAGCTCCTCGAGTTGCATAGCAGGTGCCTGGTCCAATCACAGCTCCTCGAGTCGCATAACAGGTGCCTGGTCCACTCACAGCTCCTCGAGTTGCATAGCAGGTGCCTGGTCCAATCACAGCTCCTGGCGTCGAACATACGTCATAGCGTCGGTCATCAAGTAGTTTGCAGGGTCCCCTATGACGCACGCAGGTGTGAAGGCTAGTTTGCAGGTATGCGGGCGAGGTAGTTTCCCCACTGCTTCACCGTTTGGGTAGTGCGGCTCCTTCAACTCTAATTCTAACTCATAAATTAAGATACAGGGCTCCGTATGTCAGAATATATATATATATATATATATATATACCGGTATATATATATATCGTATATATACTGTATATATATATCAAGTATATCTCACAAATACACTTGAGTGTATTGGATTAAACAGTTTTGACACTCGTTCTGAATGTAGGAGGTTCGATCCCGGCTAAACCCAAACACGTGGATATCCACGTGTTTCAGTAATTCCATTCGGCCATCATAGTGAGGTTGGGTTTAGTATATAACACTCAGTACATGTTCTATATATCGACAAGGTATATGAACGAAGAGTGTGGGCTAAACTTATAACCTTCTTGGCAGCCCAGTGGTAGAGCACTGTCGTCCTGTTTGTGGGTCCCGGGTTCGAATCCCGGCAGTTGCAATCATTCATCATTTATTAACCCTACACTTTATTGTGTATGTGGTTAAAGGTTAAAGGTGGGGGCTCATGGGTTGAGATAAACATGGAATGATAATCGCCAAGCTGTAGGCTACATAATTATCTTGCAATGGCACTGAAATAATTATTAACAATGGTATAAAGGATTGTGTGGATCGTCTATACCGGGCCTGTGACGTCACAAGAGTGTAAGTCCACCATCCAGTCTAGGCTAAGGATACTGGTGTGACGTCACTAAGACGTCACAGGCCCGGTATAGACGATCCGCAAAATCCTTTATACCATTGTTAATAATTATTTCAGTGACATTGCATTTTACAAGATAATTATATGCAGGTTGGCGATTATTTTTCCATGTTTACCTCAACCCATGCACCCCCACCTTTAAGGACGTTTGTGGATGTAATGATATATATATATATATATATATATATATATATATACTGTATATACAGTATATATATACTGTATATATATATATATATATATATATATATATATATATATATATATATATATATAATGTATCCCCCTTCATCCTTTTTCCATTGTGTATCGCTTCTCGCCAACCTCCCTCTCCCTCTCCCTCTCGTCCCGCAACAAGGCAATATCTTTCAGTCCATGGGCCAGAATACAGCTCCGTCCAGGTCTAATAAGAGTAATAGTAAAATAAAAGCATTATTGTATAATAATAAACTAAAAACATTGTTCATATTTTTTTGTGGATTTGATACATCGACGTGATTACAGGTACCTTAGTCAGCTAGTTTCAATGTCATTTAGAAGCAGTTTATTGAAGTTAATGCAGGGAATATAGTTCCCCACGCCATGGCAACAATTTGTTAAGTATCAGTATGTTCCTTCAACAAGCAGGTGAGTTAGGATGGAATGACACGGCATTGCTTGTAATCGTTCGTAATACCTCTCCCACCTATACCCCTGTAGACCACCCCCCCCACCCCCACCCCCCAAAAAAAACACACACAAAAAAACACTGTCGGCAGTGGCCGGTTTTTGGGCTATTAATTATTTATTCATGATTAATTCATTAATTCATGTATTTCTTCGTTTCCTCGCTAGACCTCCATCAAGCTTAGAAATACACCCCCTAGACCCCCCTTCAAGATAAATTTGTAAATTTTTCGGTAGAAAAAAAGTTTTTCTTAAAATTACAGGCTCGCTATCGCTCGCTAGGAAAAAAATCGACACATAAATGGCACGAAAGGTCTTAATATTGACAAAGAAATGGGGGTTGAAAGGTCTTAAAAATCGACAATCTAATGGAAGGAACGTCTTAAAATCTCAAAACTAATATGCTAAACACGAGGGAGAAGGAGGTCCAGAAAAAGCGAGTAGTACCCCCTTTAATTTCAGTCTTCGAGGATGCGTCTTCACTTAATTCTGGCTAACATTAGACGATTAAACTTAGCTTTGGGAGGCCCACTGGGAACTATAGGGGTCACATCTATCTCAATCAACCCTCCGACTCCCACGATTCCTTCCTAAACTAAAACACTTGTTGTTAAGGGGAGATGGTTAACTTTATGGTAGATTTTTTAATTGATTTAACATTTTTCATTTCCTCGCTAGACCTCCATCAAGCTTAAGAAGACGCTCCCTAGACCCCATTTCAAGATAAATTTGTACATTTTTCGGTAGAAAAATGTCCCGGCCAAAGGCCGGTTCCTCTTAAATTACAGGCTCGCTATCGCTCGCCGGGAAAAAAATCGACACCTAAATAGCAGGAAAGGTCTTAAAATTGACAGAAATGGGGCGAAAGTTCATAAAATCGCCAAAGTAATGGGGCTAAAGATGAGAGAGAACAGGGTCTAGAAAAGTGACATATCTGCCCTTAACACATAGCCAGAATTAAAGAAAGACACACGTCCTTGTATCTTTAAAGGGTTAACCTCTCCCCTTCTATACACCCCTATTCTCTCCCCTAAAGCCGGTATATATCACACGAGCACTTTTTCCCTCAACCTTTATCCTCAACACTGGTCTGGCAGCTTAGGAGGTCAACATTGATATTATTCATGGTCACATAAATTCATCTATTGTCAGTCTAGTAGCCGATATCAGGGCAAAATATTCGAAATGTTGATAATTTCATGTTGACTATAAAAGCTCTCGTGTGATACCGGCTTAATTTAACCTTCTCTCTCCCCATCCACCCCCTCTCTCCTTTATCTTCTTCCCCTCTTTATTGCTCACTCTTTTATCTCATTCCCCTCTCTCCTCTCTTCTTTATTTCTACTCTTTCCATTCTCTCTCCTTTATCTTCTTCCCCTCTTTATTGATCACTCTTTTATCTCACTCCCCTCTCTCCTCTCTTCTTTATTTCTACTCTTTCCATTCTCGCTTCTGTATCAGGCGTTTTACTATTCTCCACTCCTCTCTCTTTAAGGGAGCCCACCTCGCTTTTTTTCTCTTTCGCTTCCTCTCTCTTTGGCTCGTATCCATTCGGCCCCATTCAGCCTACTGCTTTAAGACGTTTACCCATCTAGGTGCCAATATTTGTCCTGGCGAGCGGTAGCGAACCAGCATATATACAGTATATTTTTGTTTTGACAGCAAGCTAAATTTGTACATGAAATTTGTACATGAAATAACAGAGCCTAAAGGACAACTACACAGAGTAGCCACCGTCAGAGAGTCCAGGGATAGCAGAAGGAAAGGATTTAAAAAAATATTAATTTCCCATTCTCCAGAGAACGGGAAACACAAGAACGGGAAATCTGACCCCTGGACCCATTCTCTAATTCCCGGGCGAACAGGTGAGTTGCCCCCAAAGGGCAGGTCAAGCCCCACCAATCATCACCTCACACGGCCCCACCAATCACAGTGCGGGGCTCAAACAGCCAAGGCAGAACTTTCCCCCGAATACTATGATGAAAAAGTGTTTATGCAATCTAAGCATAAAGAGTCCTGGGAGTATTTAAATCGCTGGGGCCCTCCACCCTCAAGAAGCTGCCAGACGAGAAGGAAAGTGAAATGGTGATAGGAAGTGCCACGGAAGAAAATAAAGTTCTCAAGTTCTCTCATGGTCACGGTGGACGAGCGTGCTAATTTACTGAGTGCTGCCTCTGGTGGTGGGGGTTCGATTCCACACGCCGGTAGGGGAGGTTTCTCTAAAAAAAAACTTTCCAAGACAGTGAAATCAAAGTCTCCAACACACGTCCTACTCCCCCGGGAATATGCGGGCGCCTTCGTTAGCTGCCAAGGTCAGTCTGTTGACCACTTAGGATAAGGTCTAGGTTAAGGTTAGGTTAAGGAACTGTGTATTTTCAGCCTCATTGGTTGCCGACTCGATATATACAGATAATTATTATTAGTATCATTATAATTATCATTAATATCATTATTATAATTATTCAAACATTTGACTCTTACCTCTCTCTCTCTCTCTCTCTCTCTCTCTCTCTCTTTATTGTATATATTCTCCTCACACGTCTTGCCCATAAAGCTATTTCTGGCGTTTTACTACTCTCTCTCTCTCTCTCTCTCTCTCTCTCTCTCTCTCTCTCTCTCTCTCTCTCTCTCTCTCTCTCTCTCTCTCTCTCTCTCTCGTCTATAGTCTCGAGCTATTTATAACCTCAATCTCTCAAAACAAATGACCTATCTTATTGGCTCGGCGTCGATAGTCAATACTTTCATGCTTCTACCAAAGATAGTATATCGTAGTCTATGACAAGATTCCCAACTCAGGGTCTCCCTCGGGGGAAATGGTTATACTGTAGTTATGGCCACCTGACGGCAGGGTACCTAGTAAAGCTATAGAAAACCAACATGCTAGTTTTCATTTACCTGTCATGCTTAGCAACATTTCTATAGCAGCGCATATACTTAGCTATATATTGGACTACTTTCATATACTGTATATGAGTGCCGTGTGTCAAGTAGGAGCTGCACAGTGCACACCCATGCTCTGCCGCGGTTTGTTGACAATAATAATACAGGGCTGATACAACAATATTGGAAAAATATATATATATATATATATATATACAGTATATATATATATATATATATATATATATATATATATATATATTGATGTTAAAGAGCCTTGTATGGCTTCATATGACAACTCTGTTTCACCTGATCGGTTTTATAACCATAACTTGTCACATACAACCATATAGGCGCCGTAGCATTGATACTTTTTTGTTTTCAGATTTGATCGGTATGAAGCCAATCATACTAATAAAAATATGTTCATAAATAGACCATTATATGAACTGGCTTGGGGTTCGAAATGTTGCTAGGTATGTCAGGTAAACGAAATGTTGCTAGGTATGTCAGGTAAACGAAATGTTGCTAGGTATGTCAGGTAAACGAAATTTTGCTAGGTATGTCAGGTAAACGAAATGTTGCTAGGTATGTCAGGTAAACGAAATGTTGCTAGGTATGTCAGGTAAACGAAATGTTGCTAGGTATGTCAGGTAAACGAAATGTTGCTAGGTATGTCAGGTAAACGAAATGTTGCTAGGTATGTCAGGTAAACGAAATGTTGCTAGGTATGTCAGGTAAACGAAATGTTGCTAGTATGTCAGGTAAACGAAATGTTGCTAGGTATGTCAGGTAAACGAAATGTTGCTAGCTAGGTATGTCAGGTAAACGAAATGTTGCTAGGTATGTCAGGTAAACGAAATGTTGCTAGGTATGTCAGGTAAACGAAATGTTGCTAGTATGTCAGGTAAACGAAATGTTGCTAGGTATGTCAGGTAAACGAAATGTTGCTAGGTATGTCAGGTAAACGAAATCCAGCACGATATGCAGGCGCTTCCTAGCATTATAGGCCTAAGGGTGCTAATTATTTTCCATGTAGGCCAACTTCAATGGAAGGGAGTTGTATCTTAAATTTCCCCGCCGCCAACTGTACCGACCCGCATCATGCTTTACGGACAGGTCTATAATATTTAGTTTTTTTTTTTTTTTTTTTTTTTTTTTTTTCCTATGTCGATGAGGGAGACAAAAGGCAAAAACTGCCTGTAACGAGTTCCTCCCCCAGAGTTAAAGGAGTGACAGGGCCAAAATCAAGGAACGTTCGAGCCGAAACTGATGCATTAACTCCCCGAAATCTTGCCAGCATAAATATGCTCTTAGAATAGTTGAAAAAGGCGCTTGTGACTCCACCTTAAGGGGAGATTTCCACTTGAGGGATTTTTTTCTGGACCCCTTTCTCCCTCATGGTTAGCCCCATTTCTTTTGATATTATAAGACGTTCGCCCCATTAGTTTGGCGATTTTAAGAACTTTCGCCCCATTTGTCAATTTTAAGACTTTTCGTGCCCTTTAGGTGTCGATTTTTTCCTGGCGAGCGATAGCGAGCCTGTAATTTAAGAGGAACCGGCCTTCGGCCGGGACATTTTTCTACCGAAAAATGTACAAATTTATCTTGAAAGGGACTCAAGGGGGTGTAATTTTAAGCTTGATGGAGGTCTAGGGAACAAACTAAATACCTCCCCTTAAGGAAGGAAAAAGGTCAAGTACAATTAATGTGTGTTTTGAGAGCAGGATGCATCAGCACAAGCAAGGAGAAATCCAGAACGATCGCCTGGATACATTATGCAGCATCGCTATTTTAGGAAAGAATGTCTTGGAAATTAAGGAAGGAAATAATTACAAACGATAATTACATTTTTTGAGAGCATGAGGGTGGAAAGACGGGCGAGGGGAGATGTAATTATGAGAACATACATTTCTGGCTGTCATTAAAAGATTGGAGTCTGTATACAAAGATTGGAGTCTGTATACAAAGATTGGAGTCTGTATACAAAGATTGGAGTCTGTATACAAAGATTGGAGTCTGTATACAAAGATTGGAGTCTGTATACAAAGATTGGAGTCTGTATACAAAGATTGGAGTCTGTATACAAAGATTGGAGTCTGTATACAAAGATTGGAGTCTGTATACAAAGATTGGAGTCTGTATACAAAGGGCCTGTAGTAGTCATAAAGCTCATTAAGATTCTAATATACTCGATTCCTAGAGGTCTTTCCTAATATATGTATCTTCTATTAGCCAGAATAACATTACAAGGAGCCATTTTATTGAAGGGGTTAAGGGGACGTTTTTAGTGCGTTTCCTAGACTTCCATCAAGCTTGAAATTACACCCCCTTGACCCCCTTTCAAGATAAATTTGTACATTTTTCGGTAGAAAAATGTTCCGGCCGAAGGCCGGTTCCTCTTAAATTACAGGCTCGCTATCGCTCGCCAGGATAAAATCGACACCTGACTTGCACGAAAGGTCTTAATATGGGGTGAAAGTTCTTAAAATCGCTAAAGTAATGGGGCAAACATTTTATAATATCAAAAGCAATGGGGCTAAACATGAGGGAGAAAGGGGTCAAGAAAAAAATCCCTCAAGTGGAGACCTCCCCTTAATTATCATGTATATATATATATATATATTGTATTTTATTAACATGGCTACATACTATTTAAAAACATTCACTCATTATTTCCTCTTGCATCCTGTTGTTAGAACACAAACATTAATTGTATTTGTATTGTTTCCTTCCTCAATATCGCACACAATATTTCCTAAAGGACACCATTTAAAAAAAGGACACTATTTCAAGAAATACACATCTTGCGATATTTTGCCCTTGTTTGTGTGCAAGTATCTGCGTCTCTCCCGATCAAGTTACTATGTGGCAGGCAGCTTATATCAGACATCTTACCCCTAGTTACTATGTGGCAGGCAGCTTATATCAGACATCTTACCCCTAGTTACTATGTGGCAGGCAGCTTATATCAGACATCTTACCCCTAGTTACTATGTGGCAGGCAGCTTATATCAGACATCTTACCCCTAGTTACTATGTGGCAGGCAGCTTATATCAGACATCTTACCCCTAGTTACTATGTGGCAGGCAGCTTATATCAGACATCTTACCCCTAGTTACTATGTGGCAGGCAGCTTATATCAGACATCTTACCCCTAGTTACTATGTGGCAGGCAGCTTATATCAGACATCTTACCCCTAGTTACTATGTGGCAGGCAGCTTATATCAGACATCTTACCCCTAGTTACTATGTGGCAGGCAGCTTATATCAGACATCTTACCCCTAGTTACTATGTGGCAGGCAGCTTATATCAGACATCTTACCCCTAGTTACTATGTGGCAGGCAGCTTATATCAGACATCTTACCCCTAGTTACTATGTGGCAGGCAGCTTATATCAGACATCTTACCCCTAGTTACTATGTGGCAGGCAGCTTATATCAGACATCTTACCCCTAGTTACTATGTGGCAGGCAGCTTATATCAGACATCTTACCCCTAGTTACTATGTGGCAGGCAGCTTATATCAGACATCTTACCCCTAGTTACTATGTGGCAGGCAGCTTATATCAGACATCTTACCCCTAGTTACTATGTGGCAGGCAGCTTATATCAGACATCTTACCCCTAGTTACTATGTGGCAGGCAGCTTATATCAGACATCTTACCCCTAGTTACTATGTGGCAGGCAGCTTATATCAGACATCTTACCCCTAGTTACTATGTGGCAGGCAGCTTATATCAGACATCTTACCCCTAGTTACTATGTGGCAGGCAGCTTATATCAGACATCTTACCCCTAGTTACTATGTGGCAGGCAGCTTATATCAGACATCTTACCCCTAGTTACTATGTGGCAGGCAGCTTATATCAGACATCTTACCCCTAGTTACTATGTGGCAGGCAGCTTATATCAGACATCTTACCCCTAGTTACTATGTGGCAGGCAGCTTATATCAGACATCTTACCCCTAGTTACTATGTGGCAGGCAGCTTATATCAGACATCTTACCCCTAGTCACACCATGATATTTTTATTATTCGGCTGTTTCTCCTCAGCATATTCGGTCTTTAAGCTTCTCAATTAAAATGTTCAGCCAACTATGACGCTAATAAAGTTGCCGATAACGAAAAAAAGTTACCCCAAATCATTGCCCGGATGAAGAAAGTTGTCGTGAAAATCGTGCACGTATCTGTGCCCAAGGTTTGTCTGTGCCATTACTGGAGAAGGCCGTGAGTCACGGCTACCAATGGAACTTCCTCACTGCACCACACTTCACCGCTATAACACATAACCCTTCCTCACTACACCACACTTCACCGCTATAACACATAACCCTACCTCACTGCACCACACTTCACCGCTATAACACATAACCCTACCTCACTGCACCACACTTCACCGCTATAACACATAACCCTACCTCACTGCACCACACTTCACCACTATAACACATAACCCTAC
>JBAKBP010034218.1:0-20921 GCA_037953745.1 Lithodes maja | reverse complement strand
ATGGTATTGCGCCAGACCCAAAGAAACTTCAAGCCATACAAAACCAAACGGTGTACTGCCCTCGAAAATGTCCCGCACCCACAATAATACTAACCCGAGTTGACGTCAGGTATAGCGTAAAATAGTCGTAGATGGTAAGTCCAATAAACTCGTCTCGAGAGACTATCACCGTGGTTCGAAAATAGTCGTAGATGGTAAGTCCAATAAACTCATCTCGAGAGACCATCACCGTGGTTCTTAAAAATCGGACTAAGGTTGCTATACTTTTGTACGTCCGTGGTAGTACAGTGGGTTAGCGCGCGGGCCTGGTGGTGATGGTGGTGCGTCACTAACCAGGGTTCGAACCCCACCCAAGGCATCTCAAAACCTGTGGGTTTTTAGGGGGGTTAAATTCCCTTCAGAGGTTCGTACCCGCGCCAGGTACCAGGAAAGGTTGATCCTAAAGGTAGCCTGGGGATAATTCCCATTCCTATTTAACCTGGAAAAACCTAGCATTTCATTGGTGGCAGCTAGGGAACGTGACCAGGTAGCTACGTGGAGCACCCGTCACGCGAACCCTATACCAAGAATTGAGATGGCTAAGGTAAAAAGGCTACGATACCCTACGACCTTACGAGGCTAGGGACTAGCCTAACTAAAAAGGAATGTGGTGTACTGCCCTCGAAAATGTCCCGCACCCACAATAATACTAACCCGAGTTGACGTCAGGTATAGCGTAAAATAGTCGTAGATGGTAAGTCCAATAAACTCGTCTCGAGAGACTATCACCGTGGTTCGAAAATAGTCGTAGATGGTAAGTCCAATAAACTCATCTCGAGAGACCATCACCGTGGTTCTTAAAAATCGGACTAAGGTTGCTATACTTTTGTACGTCCGTGGTAGTACAGTGGGTTAGCGCGCGGGCCTGGTGGTGATGGTGGTGCGTCACTAACCAGGGTTCGAACCCCACCCAAGGCATCTCAAAACCTGTGGGTTTTTAGGGGGGTTAAATTCCCTTCAGAGGTTCGTACCCGCGCCAGGTACCAGGAAAGGTTGATCCTAAAGGTAGCCTGGGGATAATTCCCATTCCTATTTAACCTGGAAAAACCTAGCATTTCACTCATATATTTATCATACAATTTGTTCGATACAAGTGCATAATCTATTACACTTTTCTGATTATCTCTACTCCATGTGTACTCTCCCTCGCAATTTATATCGTCATTGAGCATTACTAATTTGTATTTCTCCATCCATTCAATTATCATCTTCCCGTTATCATTTATCCTCTGTTCTCCTCTAAATCCTACATGTCCATTATAATCTACTATTATTATTGGTTCCTCTGTTGTACTGCTATCTTCTAGTATCTTTTCTATCTCCTGTATTGCTTTATTTCTCTCTCTATCACTAACGCTAAAATAAACCACTATAATTTTAAACTCACATCCACTAATTGTTTGTTTAACATATAAAACATCTTTGATTCTTGTTTCTATTTTATCAACATATAGGCCTATATCTTGATTCTTTTGATACGAGAGGGCTGGTTATCACACAGAGGCCCACGTCTCTTCAACAAACTCCCACGGCGAGTAAGAGACATGAGGGACATCTCGTTAGACAACTTCAAGAGAGCCCTAGATGTCGAACTGCAAAAAGTGCCAGACGAGCCCATCCTCGCAAGGGAGCGAGCTGTCGCTTCAAACAGTCTACTGCACCAAATCACCACCCATAACGAGGGGCGTCACGCTCCTTGGTGCCGCTAGAAGAGCGGCGAACACATCTAAAGGTATCTAAAGGTATAAGTATCATAAGTCCACCTCCTTTTTGTCATTTAATTATCTCATTGATTATATTATATTTATTTTGTTACTAAAATAGGCCTATATACATCCCTAATTTTCTTTTGTGTTTCAGTTAAGCACATTACACAATTATTATCAACTAATTCTTCAACTTCCTTATCTTTAACCTTCGACAATCCTTGTATATTTATTACTCTAACAATGATGCTATCATCCTTATTATACTTTTGTTCCTTTACCTTTGCTTTTCACCCTTCCTGTTCACCATTCTGCACCTTCAGTTTTACAATCTTGTCTTTCTTTATAATCCACTTACCTCCATCTCTCCTTCCATTTTTTAACTCTTCTCGAAGTTTGGCACTTTCCTCCCTTTCTTTTTTTGTTAGGTCAGCTGTAATAATGACATCATTGGCCTGTGGATTGTCTAAATCTTTTAGTTCCTTACCTTTTTTTATAAGCACCCGCTTCACCCCCACCTCATTTACAGTCACAATCACTGGCCTATCCTTTCCTTCTGTGCGTCGTCCCATTCTAAATATTTTGTCTATCTTAGCATCCTAAACATCCAGTACTTCTTGGAATACATGTTCACAAAACTCTTTATCTTCTCCTTCCCTTTCCTTCGGTTCTTCTTTCTTACTCTCTGGTATGTTAAACAAAATCACTACCTACTACTACCACACCCACTAAATTTCCGCCTTGGCTGGGATCGAACCCAGGACAAGCAGATTCACACGTGAGCGTGCTCTCCAGTCGACCGCCGCGACTCTTAAAACTATAATGTTAAATGTCTAAAAAAAATTGAAATCATGCTGCTCAATGGTCGCCGAATTTATACTGACATATAGGCCTACTACTGCATGTCACTAGATCACTTGGTAGAAACACTCTCGCTCAATTATGGTGCGTGCACAAATGTGCGTCCCCAGTAGGAAGGCTGTATTATAAGGGAGCACGTCGACTGCAGTGGACCTTCCAGGAAAAAGGTCCCAACAGAGCGACGATCAGCCTCAAAGCATACGCCCAATAAGCGATCAAAAGCCGGCGGGCCTTTAACGTGGTGATTGATACGGGCGTCACAGGGAGTTTTTACATGAGTGATGAACTCGGGAGGGAGCTTGGAATAGAGCTGCAGGAAACAATACTAGTGCTATACTTAGATGACAGAGTGCCTGTGTGGGGGAATGTGTATTTTGTCAAACCTAAGGACGCGGGTGAGGACGTTCACATCATAATGGGGCGGGACGTGTTGGCCAGATTCAATGCTACCATTGATTACATGGTCAATCGGGTCTATTTTTATGTGTTTCATGGTGTATACTCCGCCAAAATATTTATTTTTTATCAATAGATATCTATTATATTTTTCTTCACATTCTTAAGGTAGGATATGATTTTGTTGCCTGTATGGAGGAAAATATCTCCACAGAAAAAAAGTAAAAATTTATATTATTTTATATAGGCCTACTAATAACAAATCTTTTAACTTGATGTATAATTATATTTTATTTACTTTTTTAAGGAAGGATATTATTACCTCCACCATAGAAGTTGGATAGAGGTAATGTTTACACCTCCGTTTGTTTCTCTGTAAAGAAGATATCTCGCAAAGTTATGAACTGATTTTCTCAAAATTTGGTGAGCATTTAGGATTTGCGCCAAGGAATAAGTGATTTAATTTAGGGAGTGATCCGGATCATATGTCACATTGGTGTCACTGTTTTGTCTATCTATCTATCTATTGCCAGACGCCAATCCCTGAAGGGGTGGCCATGAATGAATCGGCCCCATACACCTCTGTCCCCAGTCAGTCAATGCCCCTCCTCCCATCCAACACCCCTTTCACGCATACACTTCTAAACTCCATCATTACACCTCTCTCTCGATCTACCTCTTCCTCTGTCCTTCCACTTCACTCTCGTACACTCCCTTAGTCATTCTCTCGCTTCCCATACTTTCCACATGGCCGAACCATCTCAAGGTGTTCCTTTTCACACTTTCCAGCACACCTACATAGCCTACCACCACACCACTCTCGTACTTTCTCATTCGTCTGTCTATCCCTCTGCACTCTGCACGCACTTATCAAGTAATTCACTGATTTGTATTTAAGTTTATTTTGTGACAAAGCTAGCGTAGGCAGAGGTATGCGCTTTACCGACTGCCCCTCTAATCTTATTATATTTTATTTTTTTATTTTTCTAACATTCTTTAGGAAGGATATTATTTTACCACAAATATTTTCTTTTATTTAACTTCGTCAACAAAAGTTGGAAAGAGGGTATGTTTTCGCCTCCATTTGTATGCGTTTGCTTGTTTTTCTGTAAAGAACCAATGTTCACGAAATTTGATTGATAGATAGGATATGCGCCAAGGAAGAAGTGATTCAATTTAGGGAGCAATCCGGAGAGTCTCACGAAATATGAAGGGCAGATAGGATATGAACCATGGAAGTAGTGATTCAATTTAGGAGGCAATCCGGATCATATCCTGGAACCCAGATCCAGAAAAATATCTAGCATACCTCTGCCTTCACTGGCGTAGGTATGAAGCCATGCTGACCGATATTGTGTAGCTCGTTTGCTTCCATAAATTCTGAGACTTTGCCTCACAGGACTCGCTCAAAAATATTAATTTTGAGAGAAGTTAGGGCTACTGGGCAATCATTTTTGGGTAGTGATTTACTTTCTCCTTTATGTAGAGGGGCAATTATTGCATTTTCAAACTATCCTCTGTGTCTTGACTCATTCTCCACAGTATAGCCAGGAGTTTTGAGAGGTTTGCTTTACATTTCTTCATTAGGATTGTGTTTCATGAATCTGGGCCTGCTGCCGAGTGGGCTGGTAGCCCTCTACTATATTTTTTGACCCGAATTCAATATCAAGGATCTGGGGGCTTTCCTTTTAAGGAGGTTTTCCATGAAGAATGTATGTTGGTCTCTGATTACTTTTGTTCTGTCCTGCTTACTGAAAGCCGTTTCATGCTGCAGATAAGAGTTCGCTAATTTCTTTGTTGTCTCCCGTAAATGACCCATCCACTCTCCTCACTAGGCCTATTTGGTGCAGTTTTAGACTTCTGCTTGTCATATGAAAAGAATAAGTACTTGGAATTTTCTGTTATACCTTCTATATCATTACTCTTATCTTCTATGTGATGTAGTTATTCTTAGCCTTTGCTTGATTTCCAATAAAATCCATCTATTTTAAACTTTTGTCTGTCCTGTAGGCTACATTATGTTGTTTGCGATGTGTTAGTAAACTTTCTTCTTATGTACAGCCTCCTTTTTTCCCTTTCTTGTTTGCTTCTTTGTCTTGTTTGTTTTCAGGTATTTGGTGGTTACAGACTTAAGTCATGGTTTCTGTTATTACATAAATATATTTTAAGACCGAGTAATCCACACAAAATGCGGTTCTAGTCTCATGTCCTAATGCTGGCATTCTAGGCAGTCCTGTTCAGAGCTGCTTCACTTGTTATTACGACAAGACATTCTGATGGTGTTAGGTTGTTCAGTAATTGTTCCCAGTCTATTTCTTACATTTCTTGGTTTACCTCTTCCATTTAATATTTTTGTTATTGAAGTTAGATTTGCTGAAAGTGCCGTTTTTTGTCACTTCTGAGTTTCTCTGGACATTTGCTAAGTTTGTTATAATTTCATTAAATTTATGATCAAAGAATGTTGTGTCAGATTTGTTAATATTGTGTATTAGGGAGTCAATGTTAGTGATTACATAGATATGTTACACTAAGGCACTGGCAATTCAGCCATGAAGGAATATATTATTCTAGCCCGACCTTTACTTAGGGTTACTGATATCAAAATATTCCTTTATGCTTAGTTGCCTGGGCCTTGGTGTAAGATACAGTAATAATAATAATAATAATATTTATTCAGTTAGCAATTTACAGAGTTGGTACCATATATTATGTTACAAATATGACATGTACCAGCCTTGCATAATTCCAACTAAGGATAGCCCAATAAGGCCGTAAGGCGTATTTCCATTGGGGTCCTTGTGGGATTAGGTTAGCTGGGGAAAAAGGGGAGGATAAAGAAATAGATACTTTAGAGAAAGTATTTCTAGGGGGTTATTTTAAGATACCTTACATCCTATAGTAAATATCAGTAATCCGTAATCAGTAATCATTTCAGTTTGGTTTGTCTATCTCTTATGTCGCATTTAGTAGTAGACATAAGCTTGGTGCTCCCTTCTCGTAGCTGTCCGGTTCAGGTGTTCCTTCAGGCTACGTCTGAAGGAATACAGTGTTCTCTTTTCACGGACTGACTGGGGTAGGTCGTTCCAGTCTTTAATGGTGGTGAAGAAGAATGTTTGCTTACCCTGTCCTTGGATTCTCGGGACCTTAAAATTAAACATCCTGTTTCTTGTATTATGTCCACTCCTCTCATTTGCTTTAACAAAATCATTCTTTAGATACTCTGGAGCTCTGTCATAGAAAATTTTGAAGGCATTAGTGAGCCTGATTTGTTTGGCCCTGTCAGAGACATTGAGCATACCTAGTGACTGAAGTTGTTCCTGGCCAACATGTGATCTGGGTCCTAGGTTCAGCATGAACCTAACCATTTTATTTTGAGTGACCTGAAGTTTGTGCTGTGCTGATTTAGATGATGCAGAGTACCAGGATGACACAGAATAGTCAAAATGACATTGAACAAGTGCTTGGCAGAGGGTCTTTTTGGTCGCCGCGGGCAAGCATCCCACCTGTCTATACAGGTATTTTATACGTGCTCTACACTTACTCAGGATAGATTCCAAAATTGTTTCACCTGACAAACTCGCGTCCAGTTTTAGTCCGAGATATTTAACTTGTGACACTGTTGTTATAGGAATATCATTACAGTTGACCGAGAAGCCCACAATGTCTTTCAGTTTGCGTTTTGTTCCACATAAGATGGCTTCCGTCTTGCCCAGGTGAAGAGATAGTCTATTGTCCACTAGCCATTCACTACATGATTCTAGTTCTTTGGAAAGTGAAGCGGCAATACTTATTGGGTCTTTTCCTGAAACCAGGAGCACGCTGTCGTCTGCATACAGTAATAATTTACATGAGACGCTCGGTTCCATGTCGTTCACATAACAGAGAAAGAGTAAGGGACCAAGGATGCTTCCCTGCGGGACCCCACAGTTAATTGGCATAGGATCAGATATATTATCATCAATTTTGACTCTTTGGGTTCTACCACTAAGATAAGATTTAAACCAGTTCACAGACCCTATGCCCATTGCTTGTAGTTTATTACATAGGATATCATGGTCTACTGTGTCAAACGCTTTTTGTAGATCAAGAAGAACCATACCGGTGTAGTTACCTTTAGACATTTCTTTACGAATGTGATCCGTTAAGTGGATGAGACAGGAGTCTGTCGAGTACATGCATCTGAAACCTGATTGAAACTTATATAATAGATAATTTTGTTTGAGGTAGTGTTCAATTTGGGTGTATACCGCTCTTTCAAGGATTTTAGATACAATACATAATATGCTAACTGGTCTGTAGTTACCAACTTCTAGTTTATTTCCTTTCTTGAATAGAGGGGTTACAATAGCTTCCTTCAGTTCAGCAGGTACAGTGTTGGTGTTAATTGACAAGTTGATGATGTGGGTTAGGGGGCCTGCTATACCAATGGCTCCATCTCGTAGAAATTTGGCAGGAATTTTGTTTGGTCCTGTGCTTTTATGTACATTTAGGTTAGACAGCTCGTCAAAAGTGTATTTTGGTGTAACATTTTGCAATTCAAATGTGTTCGGGTGTATGTCTTTATCTCTGTAGAAATTTCGAAAGGTGGCCGTTGTTGTCGTGTATTTATTGAGAGGTTGAGGTAGGTTCTGTGCAAGTGTGTTTGCTATGGAGGTAAAGAAGGAGTTGAAGTAGGTTGAAATTTGTCGTTTATCGTGGCAAACCTGATCATTAATGGTGAGAGCAATATTAGTGTTAGACGAATCCCTTGTCTTGTTGCTGTAGCCTGTTGTTTTTAGGTGCCTCCATAGTTTCTTTGGGTTATTCTGATATTCCTCTGCCTTATTGTGAAAATAATTAGTTTTCGCTGATTTTATTTTCCTACTTAGTTTATTCCTGGCCCTGTTGAACTCATGTTTCAGACCTTGATCCTGTCTATGTTTCGCTAGCCTTTTTAACAGATTGTCTCTGTGTTCCAGATGGTGTAGTATGTCATTGTTGATCCATGGGTCTGACCTTGCTTTAATTCGTATGTCTTTCAGAGGAGCTATTTCGTCTAGAATGTTTGTGATGATGGTTCTGAAGCCAACCCATGCGTCATTAACGTTTGTACTTCCAAACACTGGAGACCAGTCTGTATTCCATAAAATGTCCAGAAATGTTTCTTTATTGTAGTTTCTGAGTGACCTTGTTTTGATAACCTTGTGATTCTCTAGGGTAATTTTTGTGGTTTTTCGTGTGCAATATGTGACGAAGTGATCACTTATCCCAGTCTGTATAACCCCTGATTGGGATATTTTGTCCTCTCTGTTACAGTTTATGTGGTCTATTATTGTGGCAGTGTTCTCAGAGATACGTGTGGGGGTTGTGATGAGTTGTTTGTGATTGTGCATTGTCAGTATATGCCTATATTCTCGTACAAGCCTATCATTTCGTTGTTTGTAAGACAGGTTAAAATCCCCTAGTATAATGGATTCATTCCGAGGGTCTAGCGATGACAAAGTTCGTTCAAATTTGGTCAAGAATTGTGTGTCGTTTGGTGGCCTATAGCATACCCCAATTGTGATGGGTCTTGTCCTCGGCAGGTGTAGATCGATCCACAGAGCTTCGTGATTTTCTACATGGAGGTCGGTCCTAGTTGTGTGTGTGAGGTTGTTTTTTACATACAGACATACTCCTCCCCCATGCCTATTGCGATCATTCCTAACCATATTGAAACCTTGAATGTTTATTTCACCATCGTTTATACTTGAATCCAGCCAGGTTTCTGTGATTGCAATTATTGAAGCTTTGGCCTCATTAGCTAACAAGTTAATTTCTGACAATTTATGGTACATTGATCTGGCGTTAATGTGGATAAGATGGAGCCCTTTGTTGGTGAACACTCTGTATTCATCTTTGATTTTGAATGTGTCCTGGCTGGATTCTGAGTTGTAAACCCGTACAGCCCCAGCGACGCGCCTGACGCGTCGGCGATGTATGTAACGCACAGCCCCAGAGACGCGCCTGGCGCGTCACCCTAATTGCGCCGACCGTAACCTCAGGTGTAGCCACTCAAGAGGGCTCAGATTTGTATGGGAACTGTGTACGTATCCCACGCAACCGTGCCGATGGTTGAAAACTCTCAAAGTCCACGTGCGTGTGCGTGAGCGCGCAATAACCTGGTTTTTGGGGGTAATTGCCTTCAATTTTTTACTCTTGTAAAATACGTTTTCGGGGGCTCTGTAGGACCATTCTTTAAGCTTTTTGAGCGGTTTTTCGTGGTTTTTCCTTCATTCCTAACCCATTCGCTATTGTTTCTGGAATAAAACCATTTTTTGAAAACCGGCCGGGTTCTGGTGAACAAACATTACAAAACTAGCCGGGGCTGGACGGGTTAATACTAATTGGTTCATTTACATTAATATTCGGTAATGAATGCAAGGCACATATGTTGCATAGGAATTCCCGTTCTTCACTGTTGGTCTTCTTAGAGATGCACTTCATGTGAGCTACAGTTTTACACTTAACACAGTTTAGGATCCTTTGTTTTCTTGTTATGAGTGATTCACATATTTCACAAATGATTTTAGGACCTTTAATAGTTACTTCTCTACATTTATCGCATTCCACTTCTTTTCTGCTAGTAACGTAAGTACATCGATCGTGTACTGTTTCATTACATCTACTACATTGTGACGTTGTACTCCTTTTGTTGAATCCAATATCGCACAATATACATATTTTCCTGTTACTGTTCATCGTACGTCTGGCGGTGTGGTGATCAGCTGTGCGCCGTGAGCGGCTGATGGTGTGTGAGCGCGTGAGATGGGGACAGGTTGTGGCTCCCCCTTGCCCCCCTCCCACCCCTACCTGTATTTGTTGTTTGATGTCCTTGTTCTTGGCCGTTGTTGCTGCTATATTGTTGATGTTGTTGCGACTGATCCCTTCTTTTTTAGCTGTTCTGGTTGCATGTTGAGCTACCTGGATCGCCGATAGTGTTGGGTTGTGTTGTAGTAGGTTTGGTTGATTTGTTGTGGGGGGTGGGTGGTTTCTCTTGTTGTCTTTCTTGTTCGTTGCTGTTACTTCATTGTCGATGTGTTTGCTAGAGCTTCCTGCTTGTTTGGGTGTTCTGGTTGCATGTTGTGTTACTTGGATCACCGATATCTGTGGTAGTGATGATACAGTTGAGGGTAATGTTGAGTAGGTAGAGTGTTGGCACTGTGCTGGCGGTTGCCCTGCGGTCTTGGTTGTGAGTTGGAGCGTGACGGGAGACTTGGGTGCCTGCTGGCCCAGTTTGTTATAACGAATTTTACTGCTAGGGACTGTTGAAATGTCGGTGTCTGCCTTACTTGTTTGGTGGTGAGGTTTCTTCAACGTTGAACTAGGGCCGGGGTTGGTCTCTACATCTCCGCAGCTAATTAGAGTGTAGCACAATAGGTGGTGTAGCGAGGTTGTGCCAGAGTACTTGCCAAGCCGTGGCGTCTTCCCGATATATGAAATAGACCAGGCAGGAATGGTGACAGAAATTTCACTCGTGTGTGATTTCTGTGTGACGAGGTCCCTCAATACTTGTTTAGTGTTGACCTGGTACACTACCGGTCCTCTCTGCACCTGTATATCAGCACAGCCCCTCTGGATGTTGAGAAGGATGATACATAGAGAGAGGGCTACGCCCGCACCCTTCATCCCTCCCGCCATCTTCAAGGTATTGTATGTACGTATTCTGGAATATGGGTCTACAAATGCGTGATGGGTTGGAATAGTATCCTTATGCGAGATACACCCAAGTTCAGTAATGCATAATGGTTTATAGGGTGTTATCAGGTCATAGCACGATTGGTAAGGTGCCTGTCTCTTGCTGCTAAGATCGTGGAATGCATCTGAGAGGGCACTGGTGTTAACTTAAGCCTCAACGAAGAGAGGCCCACCTACTGGGGAGTACCTAAGGTAGAATAGGCCATTCTAAGGAATTGCTCCTAAGAATGGGGATCCTAATAGAGGGTCCCCAAATTTGGGGACCCTTAGCATCATCAGAAAGGAAGTTCTCCCAAGTATGGGGATCCTAAAAAAAAAAAGAAAAAAAAAGAAAATCAAATCAAATCAAAAGTTGAGACCTTACAGAAGGGCCCCACTGATGGCACCTAAAGTAAGACCCCTAGAATGGGAACCCTAAATGATGGTTCAATAGAATAGGTCTCCCACAGGAGGGCCAACTTTATGGAGGCTCTTAAAAGGAGCCCCTTAGTTTTAGCAGGATTTATTAGGAAGGGGTCCATACTGTTGTCCTAATCTAGTTTAGGAAGCTTCCCATAGTGTTGATCTCTAAGGGAGGGTCCACTACTATTAGGCCCTTAAGGAAAGGAACTTTAGAGCTCTTCGACCTCCTAAACTATAGGTCCCCTAGTCAGATAATTTCATGTGAGGGTATTGAGGGATAAGCCTTTACAGCGGTAACTCGTAGCTTCTTTCTACTTTTACTATTTTCTGAAGAGTATAGAAAGGGGAGAGAGGAAGCTGTTGAAGTGGCATAGTTATGTGTGTTATTAGTCTGTATATGTCGAGGTGACCCCCGACTGGGTGCGAGCATGTGAAACACTCTAAGACGTACTACCACACCAACTAAATGTCCGCCTTGGCTGGGATCGAACCCAGGTCAAGCAGATTCACACATGAGCGTGATGTCCACTCAACCGCCGTGGCTCTAGTGTACCTTTTTATCTTGTGCTCCTATTTTTTGTCTTTTTCTTTTATTTATTTATTTTTTCTGGCAATATCTTACTCCATTGCCGTCTGATTTGTCGATAATTAATGGAAAAATATGAAACTGCTATGTTTGTATAATATTAATACCATTTGTTTATAATTAACAACATATTTGGCTATAACAAGTTGTAATAGCTGAGTAATTAAGATAAGGACAAGTTAATTTATAGCCAGCATAAGTAAATAAACACAGATTCTACTGTAATGTGCATCGCCAAAACTCCCCCTAGTCTTCCTCTACTAAGCTTACCGTAGAATAATTAAACAATGTCTCTAATTTTGGTATAGCTATTGATACGATTCCAATGCGCAATCTGTCGCTAAATTTGTTTATGTGACTCCAGTTTACATCCTGCGGTGAGTCAGAGAAGCCCAGTCCTTGTATGACGGTTAAGGAAAGCTATGTTATCTTATCGTGTTATCATAGAGCAGATAATTGGTGATATCAGCACGATCTGGCATGCCTTCAACTATAGTGCCGCAACAACTAATGTCACACAGGAGACCCATAAGTAACAGAGATTGGACAGCCTCCTCCATATTGGTGACACTGGTGTTATTAGTCTCTCTGTACAGTCGTGCGCATATATAAAGCCAAGTTCTGAAGCATTTGAGCAATAATAAAGCATTGTATTGTCTCCTTTGCATTCGCTACTGATTCAAAATAATGTGTGAGTCGCCATTTATGTTGTTGACTGTACACTCATAGACTGTTGATATACGAGTAGGCTACATCCAAGGTGCAAGGTCAAATTGGTTCAGGGTATATTGTACGTTTTTTGGATCTAAATTTTACATGATCAATAAAAAAATGTCACGCCGTTGTTTGATAATTACGGCAACAATATACAGTACAGTATATCCCAAAGAAAGAGATGGACTCTCCCTCTTTTTACAGGATCTCTATGCTACACCATTCAGCCATTTGCTTTTAGAAAGTATACAAATATACAATTGTGGTCAAAAGTCAAGTAACACCTTCACAAATCTGAAATATTATCTAGTGTTAACACTAAATAATTCTAAGTAGATAGGAGGGTAGCTCATAAAAAAGTGTTTATAGTAAAGCATTGAAAAGTAAAATTTATGTTGTAGACTCTTGCCCCCGGATGTCCAATGAATCTCGGTATTTTTCAAAAAATATTTAGCAAATAAATCTGCTGAAATTAACACACCCACACACAATATAGTGAAAATTCAACCTACGTTCATTAAAGGGGTCTAACAATGTAGCGTTCAACTCCCCATCGTTGGATCACTTCATGACAACCCTACCCCAAACTCCGGGAGATAATTTGGGTACAGAACATAAGTGCTGACCAATTTTCGTCAAGCTCTATAAATTCGTTCTCGATATTCTTTGATAACTCACACACACACACACACACACACACACACACACACACACACACACACACACATGTAAAGGAGTGATTACAATACCCTTACTTTATATAATATAAAATTGTACGCTGCCGTTGAAAATCAACCTGCATAATTTATGCCCCTACAAAAAATACCAACTTCTGCGTAGAGAGGGTCCGGTACCAAGGCGGATGTGGTGGTAGTACGCGATACGGTGATAAGGTAAGATAAGACCGATGTGGTCCCTCTGATAACACCCCCCAGGTACACCCAAACCACTCATTACCTTTGTGTCCGTGTATACTCGTTCCCACAGGAGTGCTAAGTGGTGAAAAGTGATTTTGTAAGTTGTTCTGAGGAGGAGCCACAGGAGTGTTGAGTAGCTTAAAGTGTATATTAAAATAAGTTTTTCTTAGAAAACTCGAGTGTTGATATGTGATTGTGCAACGGTAACCCTTTCACTTTGAGTAGCATACCTATCGACGTGACTAAGACAAAGAACAGACCATTCACTTTCAGTCCTTTGGCGTACAATTTGTATTGTTCTGGCTGTCATTAAGCGATTTTCTGTAGCTTCGGAAGGACCTGTTGTAGTCCTAAAATTTATCGAGACCCGTTATAGTGTTATGCCCAAGATTTTAAACCTTTGATTGCTAGAGGTTATTGCTAAGCTGCATAAAATCGTCTAGTCTACAGTCAGAATAAATGAGAAGCGTGTTAATGGTTCTCAAGTGTTATATGTAAGTAAATACAGTATATATGTATGAAGTGTGAGGATATTTAATATTCATTACCTACAAGTTTCCAACATGGCGCCAGTAGCAGTGGGATTGCTAACAATGTAAAGATGACTGTTTAACTACTAGATTCAGAATCTAGAACCTATAAGTGCTATAACAAAACAATAACTCCACTATTACTGTACTACCTTATATACCAATATACTACCTTCCATAATATATGGCACTACACCAAACTACTACTGTACTACCCTAAATATCAGTGTACTACCTTCCACAATATAAGGCACTACACCAAACTACTACTGTACTACCCTATATATCAGTGTACTACCTTCCACAATATAAGGCACTACACCAAACTACTATACCCTATATACCAATATACTACCTTCCATAATAATTGGTACTACACCAAACTACTACTGTACTACCCTATATATCAGTGTACTACCCTCCACAATATAAGGCACTACACCACACTACTACCCTATATACCAATATACTACCTTCCATAATATATGGTACTACACCAAACTACTACTGTACTACCCTAAATATCAGTGTACTACCTTCCACAATATAAGGCACTACACCACACTACTATACCCTATATACCAATATACTACCTTCCATAATATATGGCACTACACCAAACTAATACTGTACTACCCTATATATCAGTGTACTACCTTCCACAATATAAGGCACTACACCACACTACTACCTTATATACCAATATACTACTTTCCATAATATAAGGTACTACACCAAACTACTACTGTACTACCGTATATTTCAGTGTACTACTTTCCACAATATAAGGCACTACAACACACTACTTCTGTACTACCCTATATACTATTATACAGTACTACCCTTCACAATATAAGGTACTACAACACACTACTACTGTACTACTCTACAGTAATATATTAGTGTACTACCTTCCACAATATAAGGCACTAGAACACACTACTACTGTACTACTCTATATGCTATTACTGTATACTACCTTCCACAATATAAGGCACTACACCACACTACTACTGTACTACCCTATATACTATCATCCACAATATAAGGCACTACACCACACTACTACTGTACTACCCTATATACTATTACTGTATACTACCTTCCACAATATAAGGTACTAACACCACACTACTACTGTACTACCCTATATACTATCTTCCACAATATAAGGCACTACACCACACTACTACTATACTACCCTATATACCATTACTGTATACTACCTTCCACAATATACGGCACTACACCAAACTACTACTGTACTACCCTATATACTATCTTCCACAATATAAGGCACTACACCACACTACTACTGTACTACCCTATATACTATTACTGTATACTACCTTCCACAATATACGGCACTACACCAAACTACTACTGTGCTACCCTATATACTATTTTACTACTCTTCACCACTATAACTACCCTCTATTCACCTTTACACTACATTCACTTCATTACATCCATTACACTCTCAAAAATTATGGGTGTGACAATGGTGAACAAATTGTCCATAGTAATCTACCCTTTTATAGGTATGATGATAGTAATAAACCCGTCTATTATAAGGATAGAAAAGTATATCACTTACAGTATACCCAATGATTGTATATACCTTTTGCATACCCTTTTTATACCTTTTATAATTTACAAGATACTAACATCCACCATTTTAAGAATATCAATACAAACCAACAAATGACTGTGCTTAAAATTACTCCAGAGTATATACAAAAAATACTTAGGTTTGCTTGAAAAAATGCTACTAATTGCTTTATTCCTTGTAGATCATGAACTGTATAAAATAAAGGGTACAAGGCGTATATAGACTCATTGGATATATTGATAGCTATTTACATTTCTATCCTTATTATTTTCAACATCGTTCTTAACACCAGTAACCCCCAAAATGAAATTAATGTAAGCATGCGTTCCTTCTTGGTTTCGAACCCAGGATTTCACATACATAACTGACACGCTCTAACCAATACACCTTCAAAACAGTTGAAGGTAGGCTACAGCACATGACCACGATTAATATCCATTTATCGAATACTGGATATCAATCTAATCGTGTACTGAACCCAATTGCACTATGAATAGCCTAATGTTTATGCAAAAGGAAAGAAAATGTTATAGGGTACAGATCGCAAAGGACCAACCTCGCTACGAAATGTTTCTGAGTTTATAACTACCAATATATCTTTATAGGGGTATATATATCATTATGGACACTTTAATATATATTTCATACGTTTTATAAACCCATAATTGGTTAGTGTGTGATAGTAAAAACAATATATACATATATGTGTGTGTGTGTGTGTGTGTGTGTGTGTGTGTGTGTGCATCGTTTAACACAATAATGCAAGTAAACAGCTATGAACACATTTGTTTTATAATAGCAGCACGAAGCTATCAGAATTTATGTCCTATAGTAATAATACAAACAACTATTAACATGTTCTACATCGAAAGTAAACTTTTAAGAATTTTGGTTTATAAAAAAAATATATATATGAACAATTTGTCATACAATAACTACTGACAACTACAAACAATTTGTCCAATAATAACAACAAACAACTACACACAATTTGTCCAATAATAACAACAAACAACTACAAACAATTTGTCCAATAATAACAACAAACAACTACAAACAATTTGTCCAATAATAACAACAAACAACTACAAACAATTTGTCCAATAATAACAACAAACAACTACAAACAATTTGTCATAAAAAAGAAAAAAACACTACAAACAATTTATCCAATAATACAACAAACAACTTCAAACAATTTGTCCTATATTAACTGCAAACAACTATAAACCAATATGTTCTATAATAACAACAAAGAACTTTAAACCAATATGTTCTATAATAACAACAAAGAACTTTAAACCAATATGTTCTATAATAACAACAAAGAACTTTAAACCAATATGTTCTATAATAACAACAAACAACTTCAAACAATTTGTCCTATATTAACTGCAAACAACTATAAACCAATATGTTCTATAATAACAACAAAGAACTTTAAACCAATATGTTCTATAATAACAACAAAGAACTTCAAACAATTTGTCCTATATTAACTGCAAACAACTATAAACCAATATGTTCTATAATAACAACAAAGAACTTTAAACCAATATGTTCTATAATAACAACAAACAACTTCAAACAATTTGTCCTATATTAACTGCAAACAACTATAAACCAATATGTTCTATAATAACAACAAAGAACTTTAAACCAATATGTTCTATAATAACAACAAAGAACTTTAAACCAATATGTTCTATAATAACAACAAAGAACTTTAAACCAATATGTTCTATAATAACAACAAAGAACTTTAAACCAATATGTTCTATAATAACAACAAAGAACTTTAAACCAATATGTTCTATAATAACAACAAAGAACTTTAAACCAATATGTTCTATAATAACAACAAAGAACTTTAAACCAATATGTTCTATAATAACAACAAAGAACTTTAAACCAATATGTTCTATAATAACAACAAAGAACTTTAAACCAATATGTTCTATAATAACAACAAAGAACTTTAAACCAATATGTTCTATAATAACAACAAAGAACTTTAAACCAATATGTTCTATAATAACAACAAAGAACTTTAAACCAATATGTTCTATAATAACAACAAAGAACTTTAAACCAATATGTTCTATAATAACAACAAAGAACTTTAAACCAATATGTTCTATAATAACAACAAAGAACTTTAAACCAATATGTTCTATAATAACAACAAAGAACTTTAAACCAATATGTTCTATAATAACAACAAAGAACTTTAAACCAATATGTTCTATAATAACAACAAAGAACTTTAAACCAATATGTTCTATAATAACAACAAAGAACTTTAAACCAATATGTTCTATAATAACAACAAAGAACTTTAAACCAATATGTTCTATAATAACAACAAAGAACTTTAAACCAATATGTTCTATAATAACAACAAAGAACTTTAAACCAATATGTTCTATAATAACAACAAAGAACTTTAAACCAATATGTTCTATAATAACAACAAAGAACTTTAAACCAATATGTTCTATAATAACAACAAAGAACTTTAAACCAATATGTTCTATAATAACAACAAAGAACTTTAAACCAATATGTTCTATAATAACAACAAAGAACTTTAAACCAATATGTTCTATAATAACAACAAAGAACTTTAAACCAATATGTTCTATAATAACAACAAAGAACTTTAAACCAATATGTTCTATAATAACAACAAAGAACTTTAAACCAATATGTTCTATAATAACAACAAAGAACTTTAAACCAATATGTTCTATAATAACAACAAAGAACTTTAAACCAATATGTTCTATAATAACAACAAAGAACTTTAAACCAATATGTTCTATAATATTAAGGGACCCCACCTCGCTTATTTTCTCTTTCTCACCCTCTCTCTTTGGCTTGTATCCATTCGGCCCCATTCAACCTACTGTTTTAAGACGTTTACCCCCATCCAGGTGTCAATATTTTCCTGGCGAGCGGTAGTGAGCCAGCATATATATATATATATATATATATATATATATATATATATATATTTGTTTTTGTTTTGACAGAAAGCTAAATTTGTACATTTTTCGATAGAAAAATTTCTCCGGCGAAGCCGGATTTCTCCATACAATGCTAGTTCGCTATCGCTCGCCAAGAAAAAATCGACACCTGGATGGGGATAAACGTCTTAAAACAGTTGGCTATATGGGTCCGAATGGATACAAGCCAGGGAAAGAGAGAAAAGGAGAGAAAGGTAAAAACAAGCCGGTGACCCCGCTTAACAGCAAACAACTAGACACAATTTATCATAATTATAATATCATATATTGGGTGGGTGCCCAACCCCGAAAGGGGTTGAAATAGGGGAGCTATCCCCCCGCCAAAGGCGGCTTTCTAGGGCCTTTCCTAGCTGATGCTGACAGGATTGGGTTCTAGTCATGTGGTGATGGGCTGGTCTATCAGAGTGAGAACTGAGCGATCTCTGCCATACCCATAGCTTACTCTGACTGTTCCTTTTACTTATATATTTTCTAGATCTCAAGTGACGGCGTCTCTTCCGTGGATTGACCTCCCAATCTACCAAGATTGGAAGCCAAAGCGTCACATTTTTTCCTTTGCCCCTCAGCTTTCTCTTCATAATTGCTGAGGACAGGGCCCTGGGTGGGGCTTTGGTTTCCCGGGCGTTTCTGTCGCCCTCCTCAGCTCCCCGCCATGGAGTGGCTTCGGCCACCAATGCTTTATTGTGGTCGGCTGGGAGGGTTCTGTGGGGGCGCTCGGTTATGGCCTTGGTCTTGCTCGGGGTCTTGGGGCTGTTCGGCCAGGCAGCTTGGGGAAGAACAACAACAACAACAACGTCCTATAATAATAATAACAAACGATTATAGATAGCTTATCATATAATAATTACCAAGAACTATATACAATATGTCCTATAATAATAACATAATAAACAATTTGTCCTATAATAGCAATGAGCAATTATAAATATACAGTATATCGAATAGTAATAACAAACTATATACAATTTGTCGTACTATCATGTAAACTAGACCTGTTGTTGCTTGATTTCCTTCCTTTGTACTACGATGACCCTTCCATCATGCTATTTTGGCTAGCATTAGACGTTTTTTAGTTAGCTTAATTAAGAAGAACTTTTAGGGATCAAACTAAGGAAAATGTATTGCAATTAACCCTCAGATTCCCAGAGGTAATTCCAAAGCTGCATACAATCGGCTAATGATAGTTGGAATATGCTGAATAATATCGACATCGCATTGAAGGGGTTAATATCTCTCTCTCTCTCTCTCTCTATCTCTATATATATATATATATATATATATATATATATATATATATATATATATATATATATATATAATAGATAGATAGATATCTGCATCCTTTTTTTCCCTATTCTAGTTACTACTAAACGATTGTATTCAGTGTTATAAGGTTCTCCAGCAACTAACAGGATTATATATATCTCACTTAACCCTCTCTACTACCACAGATCCATTTTAAACTGCATTGAATCGTCTAAATATAGCAAGAATGAAATACAAAATACGTCGCCGGTACTGAAAGGTTTAATGACTGTAGCCTACTATATCGTCCCCAGGTGAACTGTAAAGCCTCGCTACCATAGATCAAGATGGGGTACAACCTAGAGGACGAGAAGGTGAGTAAATCTTGGTAAACAATAATATTAGATTTTATCTAACACTATATGGTGCGACGTCTTGTTGGTTATTAAAATATTTTGTTTAATTATTTTTGAGGGATTTGATTACCTTTGCCATTTCCGAGCAATGTATTTTAAGTGTGCCCCTTAGACTAAGAACAACATCTGTTCAGACCCTCTTCAAGGTAAGTATGTTCATTATTTGATAGAAAAATGTCCCAGACAATGGTCAATTTATCCTAAATTGCAGGCTCGCAATCGCTCGCCCAGAAAAAATCGACACCTGAATGAGATGAAGCCTCATATAATTGCCAAGCTAATGAGGTGAAACGTCTTAAAATCTCCAGACTAATTGAGTGAAACAAAGATATTCCAAAATAATCTCTCGCTCCAGATGGGGTTAATGTATTTCTTGTTTACAGCTATAACCAAATATCACTAAATATTGTGGGTGACGTCCTTGGATAATTATAGTCAATTCATTTTAGGTTGTCCAGTAATCTTTACTCCTAACATTTGTAACTCAAAATAGGGCTACAACAAGTGGGCTGTAAATTTCCACACTTATTCCCTGGTTGACTTTTCCCAAATGATGAAAATGTTAGTTCGATTACTCTTTTCGTTTTTTAGTTACATAAGTTAGAGGTCACGATTTCTGCCTACCTATATTGAATGGACTATATTAAGTATCACAAAGAGTCTCGTTCAGGACAGATGGGATTATCAGATATGGGCATTAACATCATTTCCACGAAGGTACCGACCAAACTTCATCTAAAGTGATCCATAAG
>JBAKBP010034217.1:0-20923 GCA_037953745.1 Lithodes maja | reverse complement strand
GTAGTCTTCAAGTAGTCTTTCTACGGAATGGTATAAAGGAGTACAAAGGAAATCAAGCAACAACAGATCTAGTGACCCTTCTAGGTTGCTTGTCCTCCAAAACACTGAGGATCAAGTGTCCAAATAGTTAGTCTATTCGCTGTAAGTAGGCGCGAACTCATTAAGGGGAGATATCGACTGGAGGGACTTTTTTTTCTGGACCCCTTTCTCCCTCATGTTTAGCCCCATTGCTTTTGAGATTTTAAGACAGTCGCCCCATTAATTTGTCGATTTTAAGAACTTTCGCCCCATTTCCGTAAATTGTAAGACCTTTCGTGCAATTTAGGTGTCGATTTTATCCTGGCGAGCGATAGCGAGCCTGTAATTTAAGAGGAACCGGCTTTCAGCCGGGACATTTTTCTACCGAAAAATGTACAAATTTATCTTGAAAGGGAATCAAGGGGGTGTAATTTCAAGCTTGATGGAGGTCTAGGGAACACACTAAAAACCTCCCCTTAACCCCACCAACACCCCAAATTATAATAATGAAAGCATGTGATTCGCCCAGGATTCGAACCTAGGACATCACATGAAGAACTTACACGCTCTAACCATTTTGGTGTGAGTAGTCTAGGTTCGAGTTCTTGGAGTATATACTACATGTGTTCACTACTTTCGTTGATTTCGCTAATTAGGTTTATTTGTAAATTAATTGGTGAGTTTTGAAATGAAATATGAATATTAGTACAGCACATGGCCATTATTGATATACATTTATCGTATACTGAAAGGAGAATGATCAGTTACTAGGAATTCGTGTACTGAATATAACGGGCGTATAGAGAATTACACGTGAGAGGAGTAATATCAATCCTCAATAATTCGCCTGATTAAATTACACGTGAGCGGCCAATTATTTATGATTAGCTACCCGTGCGTAAATTGATAACACTCAATGAATCGTGTATCGCCGAATACCTAATTTGCATAGCGAATGTTACACTCCATTACGTTTTCTACTTCCACAATTTAATATATCACACTCAAACATCGGTGGCATATGTTTAAGGGGAAGGTTTTCAGTTTGCTCCCTAAACCTCCATCAAGCGTAAAAAAAAAAAAAAAAAAAAAAAAAAAAAATATATATATATATATACATATATATATATATATATATATATATATATATATATATATATATATATATATATATATATATAATTATATATACCCCTAAGACCCCCCTTCGAGATGACAGATGTACTTTGTACGGTAGGTTCCACCTAGATTACAGGCTCGTTATAGCTTGGCGGTAAAAAATCGACACCTAAATGGCGCGAAAAAATCTAAAAATTAACATAAATGAGACGAAAAGTCTAAAAATCACCAAACTAATGAGGTGAACTTCTTAAAATATCAAAACTAATGGGGCTAAACATGAAGGCGAAGGAGGTCCAGAAAAAAAAACCCGTAAGTGATAATCTCCCCTTAAACACGTAAACAAGACTATCATGTAAACACAAATGTATACACGAATGTTAACACGCACACAGGTAGGCAGCTGTGTGTGCGAATATTGTGATAACTAGACTATAGAAGCGGAGAGAGAGAGAGAGAGAGAGAGAGAGAGAGAGAGAGAGAGAGAGAGAGAGAGAGAGAGAGAGAGAGAGAGAGAGAGAGAAATACATTGATGGATATAGAGAGATGAATAAATAATGATAGATAGATAGATAGAAATATATAATTAGAGAGATAGATACATAGAGAGAGAGAGAGAGAGAGAGAGAGAGAGAGAGAGAGAGAGAGAGAGAGAGAGAGAGAGAGAGAGAGTCAGAGAAATACATTGATAGATAGAGATGGAGATACTGTATGTAGATAGTTAGAGATAGATAGATAGATAGATATAGATAGATAGATAGATAGATAGAGATAGATAAAAGTATATATATATGGAGAGAGAGAGAAAGAGAGAGAGAGAAAGAGAGTTAGAATTAGACTTAGAGAAACATGTTGATGAATAGAGAGAGAGAGATGAGTAAATAGATATATAGATAGTTAGATAGATTGGTAGTTAGGTAGATAGAAGGATAGATAGAGAGAGATAGAGAGAGAGAGAGAGAGTTAGAGAGAGAGAGAGACTTAGAGAAATACATTGATGGATAGAGAGAGAGAGGTGTAAATAGATAGATAGATAGATATAGATAGATAGATATAGATAGATAGATAAATAGGTATGTAGATAGATAGAGAGTTAGAGTTAGAGGTACGGCCCGCACCTCTCGTACGGTCCTTCGGGTTCCTTTACGGTTGCCCGCTCGTTTTTACAACCAGGTATTAGTGAATCGTAAAGGTGTGTTCGCTTTTTTGCCTTTCTTATGTCTTTTTTGTCTACCTGTTCCTGTGTCTCTCATTAGCGACTCCACCACCACTACCTCCACCTCCACCACTACCTCCACCACCATCATATATATATATATATATATATAGTATATATGTAAACAAACTCGAAGAGGTGCAACGCAGAGTCACTGAAATACTTAAGATTGCTTAATAAACCGTACTTAGAGCGTTTAAAGGAGCTAGATTTATTTAGCCTAACAAAGTGCCGATTGAGAGGTGACCTAATAGAGGTGTTCAAAATCTTCAAGGGATTCAGTAACTTAAATGTAAGCGAATTCTTCACGATCACTCAAGCAAACTACACGATTGATTTTGCCCCGAGGGGCGAGTTTATTGAGCAGCGCCCCCCATCCTGTGAGGGGACAACCACTAGTAAGGCGATACATACTGCTCAAAGAGCCATTATTCCACTGAAACAACAGCATCGTCGTCTGGTTACATTCATATTTGTGTTTATAAGTCAGGTTGGCATTATTCAGATGTGTTATTATAGTTTCCTCATTTAATTGTCACATGGTCAAACTACACGAGAACCAATGGTTATAAGATTATAGCCATGCGTTTTCATTCTCATGAGGCGAAGCATTTCTTCTTCAGCCATGTTGTGAATATTTGGAACAGACTACCCTCCAAAATCGTGAACTGTAATACTGTCGAAACATTCAAGAACCATCTGGACAAACACTTGGCAAATAACCCCCAATTAACACAGTTTCTTTCAGAATAACTCATACTGAAGTGATTACAAATAAATTAAATTTTCTCCATGTTCTATCCGAATTTCCATGTCAGTGTTTCCATAATAAATGGTATTTTTGTCCAACTGTTTCCATGTTTCCATGGCTGGAGGGAGTGGTGGGTGGGGAGGAGCCTTCTTCTTTGTTATCTTTTTCCCTACCTCGTAGTCAGTAGATTAGTAGTATAGTTATCCAAACTGCCCCGTAAAGAACAATAGGGCTGTTGCAGTCTGTACTCCTTTGTATCACCACCACCATCACCACCACCATCAAAGCTACTACTGCAATCACCACCACCACCACCACTTTCTCCTCCTCCACCACCACCATCACCATTGCCTTCCTTCTTCCTCCCTTACAAGGGGACGGTACTGTCTCTCTCCCTCTCTCTCTCTGTATACACACGCACACACACGCTCATATATATATATATATATATATATATATATATATATGCAGGGTGCCCAAAAGTATCTCATTATTATTTTTGTCTTTGCAAGTGGATGATTGACGAGATTCATACTGTAAGAAGAAGTTACCCAGTGCTTCAGATGTGTTGTAGGGCACTCTCGACTTGCTATGCGCTTCATTGGGCTACAATCTAACCGTGGAACACAGGTGCAAAATCGCAGCTTCGCAGGAAGTTTTCCAGTCAGTGGTCCAAGTTCGGCGACTATTCCGAGCAGTCTACTGGCCAAGTTATGCACCGGACAGGAAAAGTATCCTTGTCATCTACGATAAATTTATGGAGACCGGATCTGTGCAGGACTAACCTAAAAGTGGGCGGCCTCGAAGTGGGCGAAGTGAGGAGAATGTGAACATAGCCTGTGAGGCGTTCACTCTGTCGTTGAAAATCAATTCAACGAGCTTCTCTCGGCCTGATCATCAGCAAGATCACTATTCAACAGCTGTTATGGTGAGATTTCAAGCTTCATCCCTACAAAATCCAGGTTGTTCAAAGGCTACAACATGCAGACTTCGACATCAGGGAGGAGATGTGCGAGACCTTCCTTCATTATTTTCAAATCGACCCCTCAATCATGGAACGGATTTGGTTTAGTGTTGAAGCCTCTTTCCATCTTTCTGGATGAGTCTGCTACCACAACACTTGGATTTGGGGATCCGAAAACCCAAAGCAGGTTAGGGAACATAAAAGGGACATACCAAAACCCAAAGCAGGTTAGGGAACATAAAAGGGACATACCAAAACCCAAAGCAGGTTAGGGAACATAAAAGGGACATACCAACACCCAAAGCAGGTTAGGGAACATAAAAGGGACATACCAAAACCCAAAGCAGGTTAGGGAACATAAAAGGGACATACCAAAACCCAAAGCAGGTTAGGGAACATAAAAGGGACATACCAAAACCCAAAGCAGGTTAGGGAGCATAAAAGGGACATACCAAAACCCAAAGCAGGTTAGGGAACATAAAAGGGACATACCAACACCCAAAGCAGGTTAGGGAGCATAAAAGGGACATACCAACATTTGTTGTTTGATGCACTATCTCTTTCGTTGGACTGATTGGTCCATACTTCTCACTAGTTGAAAATGGACATTCAGTGAATGTCAATGGGGAAAATTATCTTTGGATGCTCCATGGGTTAATGATCCCCTACTATCAGCAGTGACCTATATGGAAGAGGTCATCTTCCAACAGGATGCTGCCTCAGCATACTTCTTGCATGATGTCTGCACATTTCTGAATGAGCAGTTCCCAGATCACTGGATTGGACACCGTAGACCTCTACAGTGGGCTGCTCATTCGTTGGACCCTATCCCTTGTGACTATTTTCTGTGAGAGTATATCAAGAGCAAAGATTGTGCTACAAAGCCTTCCTCACCCTTGAAGAAAGAATCAGGAATATGTGTGTGCGCCAGTTACTCCGAAATGATGTGTCAAAAGGTGGCTTGTTTACCCCGAAAAAGGAGGTGCCCACTTTAAGGTTTACCAATGACTTCTCAAAGGAGGTCTATCTATCTATCTATCTATATGCTCAGGCCCAATCCCCATTTTGGGGGTAGCCGACTCAAGACAGAGCAAGAACAGGGAAAACACAAAAAACAATATAAAACAAAAAATAAACACAGATAAAAAACACAAACTCACACACATCCAGGTCACCCAGGAGAAGGTACCTCAAAGGAGGTACATCATCGATATTGTTGTGTGTAAATTCTTATTATCATTTTATTTGATTGTTTCAAAAAATAATATCTTAGGAACTATTTTGGAACCATGAGTGACTTTTGGGAGACTCTCACTCTCTCACTCTCTCTCTCTCTCTCTCTCTATATATATATATATATATATATATATATATATATATATATATATATATGTAGAGAGGGGGAGGTGGGGGGGAGTAGAAACAAAAGACCATGGGCCACAATCCCAGCTGTGTGACCCTTGCATGGCCCTCTTAATTTTGGACCTTCTCTCTCTACTAACATTTAAAGTTGTCTCCTTCATTTGCATTCATGTTCTTTATAATATGTGTTTGTCCTTTTGTTTTCCTTGTTTTTGTTATTGTTGTTAGCGTGTTAGTTATCTTTTGTTTGTTTTAATTTTAATATTCGAGCAATGCATTTTTGTTTATTCCATAGTCTAACAACAATTTCTCACCCCCCCCCATCAAAACCCCTTTAAGCTAAATTTTTAAATTTTTCGTTAGAAATATGTCAGCGATTTCCTATAAATTAAAGGCTCGCTATCACTCGCTCACCCCAAAAATAGACACGTGAATAGAGTGAAGCGTTATATAATCGCCAAGCCAATGTGGTGAAACGTCTTACAATCTTCAAACTAATGGAGCGAAAAAGGGAAGGTCCAACAAGATCCCCCTCGCACCAAATAGATTTAAATGTGTCTCTTCTTCTCCGTACCCTCACGTACTTTCACAAACGCCACACCTGAACAATGCAGAGTTAGGTAAGCTCCAGTCTCTCTCTCTCTCTCTCTCTCTCTCTCTCTCTCTCTCTCTCTTACACACACACATACACTAATAATCGTATTTGCTTAAACAAACAAAACAACAAACACTGCTTTCATTTGTGTCCGGTTTATTGTATATTATTTGGCTCTTGTTTGTATTGAATATTGTATATATTTTTGTCATTCACATATATCGTCATTAAAAAACATATACCTCCTTAATACACCAACTTAATACACTTACTTCATTCACCTACTTAATAATACACCTACTTAATAATGCACTTATTGAATACACCTACGGTACTTAATAATACACTTACTTAAATCACCTACTTAATGAAAATAAACTTACTTACTGTAATACACCTACTTAATACACTTACTTAATACACCTACTTAATACGCTTACTTAATACACCTACTTAATACACCTACTTAATACACTTACTTAATACACCTACTTAATAATTAACTTACTTAATACACCTACTTAATAATACACCTACTTAATAAACTTACTTAATACACCTACTTAATAACACACTTAATACACCTACTTAATAAACTTACTTAATACACCTACTTAATAATACACCTAATACACCTACTTAATAATACACCTACTTAATAAACTTACTTAATACACCTACTTAATAATACACTTAATACAACTACTTAATAATACACCTACTTAATAAACTTACTTAATACACCTACTTAATAACACTTAATACACCTACTTAATAATACACCTACTTAATAAACTTACTTAATACACCTACTTAATAATACACTTAATACACCTACTTAATAAACTTACTTAATACACCTACTTAATAATACACTTAATACACCTACTTAATAATACACCTACTTAATAAACTTACTTAATACACCTACTTAATAATACACTTAATACACCTACTTAATAATACACTTAATACACCTACTTAATAATACACCTACTTAACCCTCCAACCCCGGCTAGGGTAGATCGTGACTGTACTCTGTGACCGGGGGTTTTGAGGAATTTTGGTCCATGTTGATTCACCTGTTACTCCTGAAATACATGACACAAAGTTATAAAAAAAAAAAAAAATGTTGCACAAACCTTCATGTGTAGAATGCCGTTGAGTAGAGGTCTCTAGCCCAAGTGATTGCATAATGGCGAGCGCGGGAAGTGGAGTGATTTTTATGCGGGAAAATATTCCCGCGTTCGGATGCGTCGCCTTGGCCCAGGCCCCGGCTTGGCTAACCTACTGCGCACTTAGCCACTCGTCGCGCCAGAGTTTTTACCTCCCGGAGGCGATTTTATTTATTGATAGTGATGTTATTATAGTTATTTGGAGTCCAATTATATAAAATATGTGTATTAGGCTATCATTGTCACTAATATTTCACATTTTCACTCGATACCGTAGTTTTTATGAGTAATTGAGGCTGGTTATTGTTATATTAGGCAGTGATTATTCGTTGTCACATGTGTTTATTATACTTTGGCCATCTAATATTACTTCGTGTGTCACTTTCACTTTGGTAAATATGCTTGAGAGAGTGTCACTGTCACTGATAATGCTCATTTTCACTTGATACGGTACATTTTATTAGTAATTGAGGTAGGTTATTGTTATATTAGGCAGTGATTATTCGTTATCACAGGTGTTTATTATACTTTGGCCATCTAATATTATGTCATGTGTCACTTTCACTTAGTTATATGCTTTGTAAACGTTTTATATACAATTTATTGTGTCTTTTTTCACTTATTTATATATGTTTTCATAATACATGACTTTTTTTATCACAATACATTGTTTTATTTCCACTTGTTGCCTATATACATACATATTGTCAGTCTTTGGTACTTTCACTATGATTATTAGTTAGTACTCCTGCTTGGTGTGGTACTCAGCAAAGCACGGTATAGCACATAGTGACACCTGGCACTCCACACACTGCATGGTGGTCTTTTTCTGCTTCCTCGGCCTCACCTGGCTGTTCCAGCAGACATGGCACCGCCTTCTGCTAATGGTGACTCCATCTCGATCCAGAGGCAGGTAACCGAGCTTGTGCACATTTAGATACTGTGCACACTGCATACGGCCCTGAACGGGGGGCCCAGGTTGTGCCACTGCCCTCTGTGGCATAGCATACCTGTCCAGGAGCTCCACCAACACCTGTTTTTGGAACCTCCGCAGGCTACTGAACTTCCTGGGTGTGCGCGGATTCCGAAGCCTGTAGATATTGTAGGCATTCAGCATTGACATGTCCACCATGTGCAGAAAGAACTTTTTGTACCATCTGCACGAGGTACGCAGACAGTCGATGAAGCCTATCTGCATGTCGGACTTGTCCACCAGCCTCATATTTATGTTGTAGTCCATTACAGCATCGGGCTTAGTCACCCTGACTTGGGTGCGGCGATCCACCTTGCCAGTCTCAACCATTTCCCCCTTGTGGACGGTGCTCAGGAGGTTGACCTTCCGCTGGTCGTGCCAGTGGATAGCCAGAATGGGTCCCGACTTCTTCTTGAAGACATCGCCTTTCTTGGTTTTAGGAGGGAAAGTTGGCATGCCCTTCCTTTTCGCTCTAACTGTGCCTACAGTCCCCGTCTTGCGCTGATGGAGGTACTTTGAGAGAGTGGGGGACGTGTAGTAGTTGTCCGTGTAGAGGACGTGATTCTTCTCGAAGTACCGGTTCATCATGGCTTGAACCACTGCTCCGCCAAAGCCAATGAGGGGGTCTATTTCCACGTCCCCTTCCTTCCCGCTGTAGACCAGGAAGTCCAGGACATAGCCAGTTTGGCAATCGCACAGCACAAAGAACTTTATACCAAAGCGATGTCTCTTTGAGGGGATGTACTGCCTGAAGCTCAGCTTTCCCCGGAACAGCACAAGAGACTCGTCAATACAGACGTTGCAGAAGGGCGTGAAGTATGACGTGAAACGTTCTCGCATCATCTCGTACAACGTCCTAATCTTCCACAGCTTGTCAGAGAGATGCATGTCGGTGTTGGTGACAAGATGGAGCGCTCCGAGGATGTCGAGGTACCGGTCCCGAGAGATGTATTTCCCGAAGGCAGGGGTGGATATCAGATCTTTGGTGATCCAATAGTCAGCTAACCTGTGCTTCTTTACATGAGGCATTAGCATGGTGATTGCCAGGAACACCATGAACTCGGGATGAGTCACTGGGGTCCACCGCTTCATGTGGCCCTTGGTCACCTTGCCAAAAAAGTTCACCTGGATTTGGTGGTGCTTGTTTGTCTCCTCTATGACAAACTCAGTAACCTCCTTATCAAAAAATTCCTCAAAAAGCTCATGTGGTGGAGCATTGGGGCCTGCGGGAAAACTTGGGGTAAATCCTGAACCCTCCTGTACCTCATCAAAAGGGGTTACATCAGGGTCATTCACTTCATCAGCAGCCACATCCTGCCAGTTGAAAATATAAAATGGGTCCTGCTGGCGATGCTGACGAGGAGCTGCAGCTGGGGCAGCACGCCCACGAACTTTGGCGGCGCGCACCCTAGGGCGGCCAGGAGCGCGACGGCGCCCAGGCCCAGCCCGGCGGCCAGGGCGGCCAGGAGCACGACGGCCGTGGGCCAAGCGTCTGGGTTGAGGGTCGTCGATGTCCATAAAGTCATCGTCGTTGTCGTCAGAGCCGTCATCTTGCCCTGACGGTGGACCCAGGTAATCATGGCCAGAGTCATCTGTGAGGTGCCCTTCATCTTCAGACCCCCCCTCATAATCTCGCGGGGAACGAATGATGCGTGGGCGGCGTGTAGGTCGGCGAGGTGGGGAAGGAGTGGCAGGTGAGGCTCTGTCATCTTCATGCAGAGGTTCGGGGCTCCTTGGCCTACGACGAGTCGTAGACAGCACTGGTTCAGTGTCTGTAGGTGCAGGTATGGATGCGAGGTCAAATATATCGTCAGGAACCTCTGTTGTAGGCTGGAGAGGTGGGGTGGACCCTGGGGAAAGTTGCGGGGGCGTATGGCTGAGACCGGCAGGGGTGGAAGCCGCGGGAGCCTCGAACAAAGAGCGCCTACTTGTAGCTCCTTTTTTCACATATTTTCTCCCTTTTCCCTTTTCTGTAGTAGTATGTCTCCTCTCGGGGGAAATAGGGGGTAAATAGGCCGAAAGTGGGGGGTCCTCAACCCTAGGCAGTGCTGGTGGTGGTGGGGAAGAATGGCGGGCGCCTGGGGCAACTTGGGTGGCGTGGGTAGATAAGGAAGACAATGGCGGGTCAACCTCACCCTCACGCTCAGCCTCACTGGCACCCTCACGCACTGCTCCCTCACCAAGTTTTCGGGCCTCTTTCCTGGCTGCCGCGGCCGCCTTTTCAAGAACTTGCTTCTTATAAAAACGTATCTTGAATGGGGATTTAGCTGGCGAAGGGCTAGGTGTCGTGTCACTCAACCTAAACTTGGCAGTCGACCTAGTGCTGTCCCATTCGCTCACTCTCACTACACTCTCATCACCTTGCACAACTATATCACATTCAGTACTATCATCACTTTCATCGTCATGCTCAAATCCAACAAATTGCGCGTCTCTTTGATTAATTTCGTCTAGATCGTCTAAATCTTCACTATAGTGAGACTGATAAGACTCGGAGCTATCACTGCCCAAGTCATCAACACTATTTTGTCCTTCACCACGTTCATAACTCCTCAAAGCTGTTTCAATACCTCCGGGAGTCAACGCATCTTGTACGTGCCTTTGCGTTAGGGCGCGACGAACATGGGCAGGCGTCGAAGGGAGCATGGAATCGGACACAGGGGAATCACTTTTTGGGCTAGTATCCATGTTGGCGGCAGGGTAGAGACTGTTTTGGTGGCGTACATGGTGTCTGGTGGCGTCACCTAGCGACCACGGAACGAAATGTTTACGCGCGCCATTCGAAAGCACATACGCAAGCAATGGTACAATGTTGTACCACCCGGGTTCCTCGGGTCAAAACATAATGGTACACACGTGTACCACCCGGGGTTGAAGGGTTAATAAACTTACTTAATACACCTACTTAATACACCTACTTAATAATACACCTAATACACCTACTTAATAATACACCTACTTAATAAACTTACTTAATACACCTACTTAATAATACACTTAATACACCTACTTAATAATACACCTACTTAATAAACTTACTTAATACATCTACTTAATAACACATTTAATACACCTACTTAAAAATACACTTACTTAATACACCTACTTAACATAATACACCCACTTAAAAGGGTCAACCCATAACATTACTAAACCAGTAAATAATTAATTAATTAATCATTGGACTACCAGGGTGATCGAGATGACGTCACAGATTGAGCTAAATAGTAAGTTTGGGTGGTAATAGTCCGTTCATTCTAGGTTGGGCAGAAATCGTAACCTCTATTAACCTCTGTAACTCAAAAAGGGCCAGAGCAAATTAACTGTCAATCTCCACACCTATTCCCTAGCCAAGTCTTCCTATTTGGTAGAAAAATGAGCTCGATTACTCTTGTCCTTTTTGAGTTACAGACGTTAGAGGTTACGATTTTTGCCCAACCTAGACTGAACGGACTGTAGTACTAAATACACACTACAGTACATTATCGGCATCCTATAGTCTGTTCATAGCTGATGGTAAATTGACCACTTGTGAATTTCATGCCTTAAGGGGAGTGACCTGCTTCTTTTTCTCGTTCTTGGTTGTATCCATTCGGCCCCGTTCAGCCTGTTGTTTTAATACATTTATCCCCATCCAGGTGTTGATCTTTTTCTGGCGAGCGATATCGAGCCAGTATTTTATTGAAAATTCTATAGACAAATGTACAAATTTAGCCAGCTGTCTAACACCTGATTCCACTCTCAACACCAAACACCTCCCAATGAAATTAATGAAAGCACTTGCCCACAAAGGAAGGCCTCGCTAGGAATTACTCCTGAAGCTGAATACATTGTATTTAGTATTTATGCCACTTACCACCAAATACTTCCCAATGGAATTAATGTGAGTATGTGATCGTCCCATGATTCGAGCCTGGGTTACCACATATACACATCTTAAACACTCTAAACAATATATTCCATCAAGACAGTTAATGTTTATGCACAAGCCTAAGACATATTATCCATTCTCGAATACTGAATATTAATCAAAGCTTATATAATTATACCCAGCTGCACCATGATAGCCTAATGATTAAGGGGAGGTATTTAGTTTCTTCCCTAGAACTCCATCAAGCTTAAAATTACACCCCCTAGACCCCCTTTCAAGATAAATTTGTACATTTTTCGGTAGAAAAATTTCCCGGCCGAAGGCCGGTTCCTCTCAAATTACAGGCTCGCTATCGCTCGCCAGGAAAAAACCGATACCTAAATGGCACGAAAGTTCTTAAAATTGACAGAAATGGGGCGAAAGTTCTTAAAATCGCCAAACTAAAGGGGCCGAGCGTCTTAAAATCGAAAAAGCAATGGGGCTATACATGAGAGAGAAAGGGGTCCAGAAAAAAATCCCTCAAGTGGAAATCTCCCCTTAAATGTATTAGGGTGCATTCCCCAGCCTTGTCGATATTCTGCACTGCTCATGCTGCCTATGACGTCTGAGAAATACAATCAGTCAGTCAAAGATATAATGCAATTATTAATTACACCTTCGTACTGTAATAATACCAACGATAAATGATAAATTGCATGTTTTTTTTTATCCAACTGAATAACTATTAACATCAATATTCCACAAGTATTCGGATTAAAACACGTATATAATACTCACACGTTTAGACATGTTTTTATCTTAAACATTTATTTCATGAAAGATACTACATTTTATATTTTATTCTCTCTCTTACACACACCCTCAAATACCCACACCCACCCATACAAATTCACACCCACTCACTTACCCACACACACATACCCCTACGCACTCACACAGACACACTCACACACATACCCCACACCCACACAATCTTAAAACCCCTCCCACTCACTTCAGACAATCTACGCATAGCTCCATTCACAAAAACCCACCCATTCATAATTCCACGCATCGTACAATCCCCCCTCTCCCCCCTACCCCCTCTTACTCATTCACAACCTGACTCCATTCATAACTTGCGGATTGTACCCACGCATGCGCAGTCCTTGCCTAGAGATTATAGTAATATATGCGGTTTGTCATTAGTCATTCTGGTTGGAGTCGCAAAGGGGTAGTTTTTCTGCGATAGTCGGGTTTGTTCCTAGGTTACTATCCCGCTAACTACTATTTTAGAGGATGGGTGGTGATAGTAATGGTGGTGGTGATGGTGGTGGTGGTTGTGCGGGTAGTGTACTGGTAATAATCGCTACTATTGGTCATATGTGGAGTACAATGTCCGCAGATTTTATGAGGTGGGTATGGGATGGGCGTTGCCATTCCTACGAGTTTTTTGCTCTTTCACATTCTCTCTCCCTTGCTCTCCCTCCCTCTCCCTCTCCATTTTTCTTCTTTTCTATCCTTTCCTTCAACTTTCCTTTTCTATCGGATATTCCATTTCTACTATAGACTTAAGTCCTGACCACCTCGTTTGGATCGTAAGGTCTGTGTGGCCAGTATATACTGTATATGTAAAGTTATGTAAATCTCTCTCTCTCTCTCTCTCTCTCTCTCTTTTAAGTTATATATATTGATTGAGGATCCACTATCATCTCTGCCATACTGGATATATATATATATATATATATATATATAATTTAATATTCCATCTTTAATGAGGACAAAATACTATCTACCAATTTCCTTCCACTTAACTGCAGAAAAAAGAAATGCAAAGAAAACGATAATTTGAGGCCATACTCAAGGCTGCGCTTTATCTTGGCACCCATCTCCGTGGGTTAAGGGGAGATTATAGTTTGTTCCCTAGACCTCCATCAAGCTTAAAATTACACCCCTTAGATCCCCTTTCGGTCTTTAGTTTGTTCCCTAGACCTCCATCAAGCATATAATTACACCCCCTTGACCCCCTTTCAAGATTAATTTGTAAATTTTTCGATATAAAAATGTCCCTGGCTCGCTATCGCTCGCCAGGAAAAAATCGACACCTAAATGGCACGAAAAGTCATGAAATTGACAGAAATGGGTCAAAAGTTTTAAAAATCACCAAACTAATGGGGCGAACGTCTTAAAATCTAATAAACAATGGGTCTAAGCATGAGGGAGAAAGGGGTCAAGAAAAAAATCCCTCAAGTGGAAATCTTTGTTTTGGATGAGATACTCCCTAAGCTTTTTATTAGTACGCGACTTTATTCAGATTAGGAAGGGTTTATGGAACTCAAGAGGGTTAATCGAGACCTTTTTCGCCCTCTAAAATGCCCACAGATCCTTCCTAAGCTTATTCAGATCAGATTAGGAAGCGTAGCCTATATGGAAGTCAGAGGGTTGATTGAGCCAGTCTCCATCCTCATAATGCCCACAGATCCTTCTTAGCTGCATAAAATCTAATAAAACATCAAAACGCGGTATGCTCTTCAAAGGGTTATGCTGGTACATTAGGGCGAATGCATTGATCAGGGTTTCCCCAATATTTTTTATTTAATTTATTTTTTTGCCAAGTATAACATCTTATATTCGATTTTGTTTTTTTTAACCTGGCGGAAAGGGTAATGCCCCATGCAGTTGATTTCTTTATGCCTAATGGAAATATTTGAAATTGCTATATCTCTGTATCATATTATAGACAGTGTTTTCCGCAATTAACCCCTTTGAAGATTATGACGCATTTTGACCGTCTGTTCTGGCTATTATTAGATGATTTTATGCAGTTTACGAAGGACCTGTAGGACATTATATGGGGCAAGACTAGGCCAAATTACCTTCCGACTTTCATATACTCTTCCTCACCTGAATACAATCGTTTGAGAGAGAGTTACATAGATACACAGACTACACAGACCTTGCGGTTCCTACTAGGTAGTCCGGACTTAATGGTAGAATATAATTTGCCACACAGTGGAAGGCAAGGATAGCAACGCAGAAGGCTCTCTCCCCACCCATCTCTCCCTCCGATCGTTGGTCGGCATGAATGAGAAAAACTTGTACTGGGATATTTATAGTAAAGAACGAAGTTGAGAAATATTATATACTACTGATGCTTAACCTATTATATACTACTGATGCTTAACCTATTATATACTACTGATGCTTAACCTATTATATACTACTGATGCTTAACCTATTATATACTACTGATGCTTAACCTATTATATACTACTGATGCTTAACCTATTATATACTACTGATGTTTAACCTATTATATACTACTGATGCTTAACCTATTATATACTACTGATGCTTAACCTATTATATACTACTGATGCTTAACCTATTATATACTACTGATGCTTAACCTATTATATACTACTGATGCTTAACCTATATTATATACTACTGATGCTTAACCTATTTTATACTACTGATGCTTAACCTATTATATACTACTGATGCTTAACCTATTATATACTACTGATGCTTAACCTATTATATACTACTGATGCTTAACCTATTATATACTACTGATGCTTAACCTATATTATATACTACTGATGCTTAACCTATTATATACTACTGATGCTTAACCTATTATATACTACTGATGCTTAACCTATATTATATACTACTGATGCTTAACCTATTATATACTACTGATGCTTAACCTATTATATACTACTGATGCTTAACCTATTATATACTACTGATGCTTAACCTATATTATATACTACTGATGCTTAACCTATTATATACTACTGATGCTTAACCTATTATATACTACTGATGCTTAACCTATTATATACTACTGATGCTTAACCTATTATAGACTACTGATGCTTAACCTATTATATACTACTGATACTTAACCTATTATATACTACTGATGCCTAACCTATTATATACTACTGATACTTAACCTATTATATACTACTGATGCTTAACCTATTATATACTACTGATACTTAACCTATTATATACTACTGATGCTTAACCTATTATATACTACTGATACTTAACCTATTATATACTACTGATGCTTAACCTATTATATACTACTGATACTTAACCTATTATATACTACTGATACTTAACCTATTATATACTACTGATACTTAACCTATTATATACTACTGATGCTTAACCTATTATATACTACTGATGCTTAACCTATTATATACTACTGATGCTTAACCTATTATATACTACTGATGCTTAACCTATTATATACTACTGATGCTTAACCTATTATATACTACTGATGCTTAACCTATTATATACTACTGATGCTTAACCTATTATATACTACTGATGCTTAACCTATTATATACTACTGATGCTTAACCTATTATATACTACTGATGCTTAACCTATTATATACTACTGATGCTTAACCTATTATATACTACTGATGCTTAACCTATTATATACTACTGATGCTTAACCTATTATATACTACTGATGCTTAACCTATTATATACTACTGATGCTTAACCTATTATATACTACTGATGCTTAACATATTATATACTACTGATGCTTAACCTATTATATACTACTGATGCTTAACATATTATATACTACTGATGCTTAACCTATTATATACTACTGATGCTTAACATATTATATACTACTGATGCTTAACCTATTATATACTACTGATGCTTAACATATTATATACTACTGATGCCTAACATATTATATACTACTGATGCTTAACCTTTTAAATATTATATACTACTGATGCTTAACCTTTTAAATATTATATACTACTGATGCTTAACCTTTTAAATATTATATACTACTGATGCTTAACCTTTTAAATATTATATACTACTGATGCTTAACCTTTTAAATATTATATACTACTGATGCTTAACCTTTTAAATATTATATACTACTGATGCTTAACCTATTATATACTACTGATGCTTAACCTATTATATACTACTGATGCTTAACCTATTATATACTACTGATGCTTAACCTATTATATACTACTGATGCTTAACCTATTATATACTACTGATGCCTAACATATTATATACTACTGATGCTTAACCTTTTAAATATTATATACTACTGATGCTTAACCTTTTAAATATTATATACTACTGATGCTTAATCGATTTTTTTTTTTTTTTTTTTAACCTATATTATTCCCACCTCCCTTAAAATGAATGTCTAGACTTCTTTTGAATGTGTCAATTGTCTTACATTGTACCACTTTCCCAGGCAATTTGTTCCACTCGATGACCACACTGTAGGTGAGGAAGTGTTTTGTGACATCGAGATTTGCCCTCCTGGTTTTTAATTTCATTCCATTTCCCCGAGTTAATGAACTATTATCTAATTTGAAAAGTGAATCTACATAAATTTGGTCAAATCCCTTTAGTATCTTGAAACACTCGATTAATTGACCTCGCAATCTTCTTTTCTTAGGTGATTTTTTTTTTTTTTTTTTTTAGTCTTTCATGATCAGATTTATTTCTTAGTGACGGAATCAACTTTGTCGCTCTGAGCTGCACCGACTCGAGTTTCTTAAGGAGAGGTATTTAGTTTGTTCCCTAGACATCCATCAAGCTTATAATTACAATTACACCCCCTAGAACTCCCTTTCAAGATAAATGTGTACATTTTTCGATAGAAAAATGTCCCGGCCGAAGGTCGGGTCCTCCTAAATTACAGGCTGGCTATCGCTCGCCAGGAAAAAATCGACACCTGAATGGCACGAAGTCTTAAAATTGACCGAAATGGGGCAAAAGTTCTTAAAATCGCCAAACTAATGGGGCGAAAGTCTTAACATCTCAAAAGCAATGGGGCTAACCATGAGGGAGAAAGGGGTCAAGAAAAAAATCCCTCAAGTGGAAATCTCCCCTTAATGAATGTCCTTGCTCAGATAAGGAGACCAAATTTGCACGCCATATTCAAGATGGGGCGTCACTATACTTTAAAATAAAGGTACCATAATGTTCTAATATTTATAATTAAAATTTCTCTTAATATATCCCAACGTTCGATTGGCCTTGTTCGCAGCTGCTGCACATTCCCATATATATATATATATTATATATATATATATATATATATATATATATATATAGAGAGAGAGAGAGGGTGGAGTTGGTAGTAGAGTGAGGCAAACGCATACCGGTTCACCCACTACCACAAATACCACAACTACCAACATTTACAACATACCACAACTACCAACATTTACAACATACCACAACTACCAACATTTACAACATTCCACAACTACCATAGCTACTACCACAACTACCAACATTTACAACATACCACAACTACCAACATTTACAACATTCCACAACTACCATAGCTACTACCACAACTACCAACATTTACAACATACCACAACTACCAACATTTACAACATTCCACAACTACCATAGCTACTACCACAACTACCAACATTTACAACATACCACAACTACCAACATTTACAACATACCACAACTACCAACATTTACAACATTCCACAACTACCATAGCTACTACCACAACTACCAACATTTACAACATACCACAACTACCAACATTTACAACATTCCACAACTACCATAGCTACTACCACAACTACCAACATTTACAACATACCACAACTACCAACATTTACAACATTCCACAACTACCATAGCTACTACCACAACTACCAACATTTACAACATACCACAACTACCAACATTTACAACATACCACAACTACCAACATTTACAACATTCCACAACTACCATAGCTACTACCACAACTACCAACATTTACAACATACCACAACTACCAACATTTACAACATTCCACAACTACCATAGCTACTACCACAACTACCAACATTTACAACATACCACAACTAGGATACTACCACAACTACCAACATTTACAGCACACCATAACTACTACCACTACTACCAACATTTACAAGATACCATAAGTACCACAACTACCAACATTTACAACATACCACAACTACCAACATTTACAACATACCACAACTACCAACATTTACAACATACCACAACTACCAACATATACAACATACCACAACTACCAACATTTACAACATACCACAACTACCAACATATACAACATACCACAACTACCAACATTTACAACATACCACAACTACCAACATATACAACATACCACAACTACCAACATTTACAACATACCACAACTACCAACATATACAACATACCACAACTACCAACATTTACAACATACCACAACTACCAACATATACAACATACCACAACTACCAACATATACAACATACCACAACTACCAACATTTACAACATACCACAACTACCAACATATACAACATACCACAACTACCAACATTTACAACATACCACAACTACCAACATATACAACATACCACAACTACCAACATTTACAACATACCACAACTACCAACATATACAACATACCACAACTACCAACATATACAACATACCACAACTACCAACATATACAACATACCACAACTACCAACATTTACAACATACCACAACTACCAACATTTACAACATACCACAACTACCAACATTTACAACATACCACAACTACCAACATTTACAACATACCACAACTACCAACATTTACAACTACCACAACTACCAACATATCACAACTACAACTACTACCACTACCATTACTATATCGACCACTACCACAACTACCAACATTTACAACATACCACAACTACCAACATTTACAACATACCATACCTACCACAACCACAACTACACATCACACCAAATCACAGCTGACCACCACTATCTGTATTTTCAACATAACACAACTAACACTATCACCAATATTTATGACAACTATAACGAGTGTTTCTACCACAATTTCCAACCTTCCACAAATACCATACACCATCCAGAATACAACATCTATTACCATCAGTATGAATGCCACTAATACCACACAATTATCATCACATTAATACTAGCAAATAATTCTTCAAACACATTCCCAACTAGTAGAGAACTAGTCATTCATATTTGTGTTCACCAACCCACCAATTAACTTACAAATATACCTAACTAATGAAAATCAATGAAAGTATTGAATACATGTGGTACTCCAAGGACTCGAACCTAGGATACTCACACCGAAATTCAGCACACTAAGCACTAGGCTATCAAGACAGTTAAGGGGAGGTTTTTAGTTTGGTCTCTAGATATCCATCAAACTTAAGATTACACCCCCTTGAGCCCCTTTCAAGATAAATTTGTACATTTTTCGGTAGAAAAATGTCCCGGCTGAAAGCCGGTTCCTCTTAAATTACAGGCTCGCTATCGCTCGCCAGGATAAAATCGCCACCTAAATTGCACGAAAGGTCTTAAAATTGACGGAAATGGGGCGAAAGTTCTTAACATCGCCAAACTAATGGGGCGACTGTCTTAAAATCTCAAAAGCAATGGGGCTAAACATGAGGTACAAAGGAGTCAAGAAAAAACTCCCTCAAGTCGATATCTCCCCTTTTAAAGGTTTAAGCAGGCACAAGCCTGCTTAAACCATCCATTTGATATTCATAATTATATATCGCTCTATCGGTTTGCACTTGCGGTATGCTGTAGACACCACCATTCAGGGGAAATTTCCACTGGAGGGATTTTTTTCTGGACCCCTTTCTCTCTCATGTTTAGCCCCATTGCTTTTTAGATTTTAAGACGCTCGCCCCCTTTAGTTTGGCGATTTTAAGAACTTTCGCCCCACGTCTCTAACGTGGATTGACCTCCCAATCTACCAAGATTGGAAGCCAAAGCGTCACACTTTTCCTTTGCCCCTCAACTTTCTCTTCATAATTGCTGAGGGGCACAG